>ML779842.1:858666-882626 GCA_009831015.1 Picea engelmannii | reverse complement strand
CATTTTAAAGTTCAAGATCTAGAGGTAGTGTTATGTGTTTTAAGTTATATTGCATGTGCTAACATTGAGATAAGAAAACACTTGCAAGGGCACCTTAAAAGAGCACTTAACCTATAAAACATTGAGCAGAAAGTAACATGACTATTTGCTGTCCTAAAACAACAAAAGAAGATAGCCAAACAGTTGAAACTTAGAGCCATACTAAGGTCAAGGACAAACCTTAGATGGCAGCCTCATAGGACCTCAGAATTTCTACACTCTCAACATGTGTGCCCTCTTCCTAGCAGAAATGATCACCATAAATAAATAGAGCCAGAAACGGAATGTCTCTCTCCACAGAAACAAGCACCCAAGCTCTCCTCTCCCATGCATAAGATCTCATCTCAATCTGACAAGACCTCCTCCTCTGATGAGAAAATGAAGGAAATAGAATGCGCCCTCCTCCTCAAGATGTGCCCCTCCTCCATGAAAATGCTCCCTCTCAGAGATGGAAGCTATGGCTCCATGGAAATGTTCTCCATGCAAGCTCAAACCAACCTCAAGATTATCCTCAAGCTCTCAAGGGTTTTACTCAAACCCTCATGAAGTGCGCCCTCCTTCTCCTCAATATTTGTGCCCCTCTTCTCTTATCCAAAACTCTCAAGTGAAGAATGAGTCTCAAAAATACCTTTACCCTCTCTTTAGCCTCCTCATGCCAACCCTAAAAGATCAATGGCCTAGATTAGATCTAGCCAAGTCTAATCAATGGGTGAGATCAACTCCAAAAATCTCACTAAGGAAACCCACTTTCCTTAGTTTCTTTATGTCTATTAATTCACTCACATTGTGAATTAATTGTCACTTTATGACTTAAGTGACATATTTCGCTTTTGACTTAAATCACCTAAGTCAAAGTGAAATTAGAATCATAAAGTAAAGTACAAGGGTAATAGTCTTCCCCCTTTGTGCTTCGAGACTCATAAGCACATGGGGACCACTTTCCAAGGTACCCAAATATCAACAGGATGAATACATCAGCAAGACCACCTTTAGAGCAAGGTATGGTCATTACGAGTTCACAGTGGTGTCATTTGGGTTGTTGAACGCACGCGCTATTTTTATGTGTTGATGAATGGTGTATTCAGGGACTATCTAAACAAGTTTGTCATAGTCTTCCTGGATGACATTCTAGTGTATTCCAAGTCAAAGGAAGAGCATGAGCAGCATCTGAGGATGGTGTTGCAGGTGCTAAGAGAGAACCAATAGTATGCCAAGTTGAGCAGATGCTCATTTTATCAGGAGAAGATTCACTACTTGGGGAATATTATCTCGAAGGATGGGATAGTTGTAGACCCTGAGAAGATTGAGGCCATTAGAGGATGGTCAACACCCAAGAATGTGACAGAAGTTAGATCCTTCATGGATTTAGTTGGTTATTACAGAAGGTTTATCGTAGGGTTCTCAACGATAGCTCACCCTATCACTTCCTTACAAAGGAAGGAGAAGAATTTTCAGTGGACAGAGGTTTGTGAGAAAAGCTTTCAGCAATTGAAACCACTATTAACTAGTGCTCCAATATTGAAGATTTCATATCCAAATGAATATTTCATGGTGTGCACTGATGCGTGAAAAGAAGGACTGGGAGGATTTCTCAGTCATAATGGATTCGTAATTTGTTATGAATCCAGAAAGTTGAAAGAGAATGAACCGAACTATGCCACTCATGATTTGGATTTGGAAGCCATAGTACATGCTATAAAGAAGTGGATACATTACCTCATGGGAAGGAGGCTCGAACTGAGAACATACCATATTTTAAGGTCTGAAGTATTTTTTTGATCACCAACCTTGAACGTTAGGCAGAGTAGGTGGTTGTAGTTTCCTTGTGAGTACAATTTTGATATCAAGCATATCAAAGGGAAGGATAATAAAGTGACTGATGCACTCAGCAGGAGAGTACATGAATTACATGCTACATCCATTATCATGTACCGAACTAATATAAAGGGAAGAATTTTGGAAGCTGCAAATGCAGATTTGCAGTACATGGAGGTGGTAGCAAAGCTACAGCAACGTGAGATTCCACAGAAAATGGAGAATTATAAGTTGGAAACTAACGGAATACTTTTGTAAAAGAATATAATTTATGTATCTAATGTCCAATACTTGAAACGTATGATTTTCATGAAAGGCATAATGTGCCTTATGCAGGGCACCCTAGATATCAGAAAATCGTGGCAGCAGTCAAGAGCCATTACTTTTGGTCAGGTATGAAGAAAGAAATTGTTGAATACATCACCAGATGTATGGAATGCCAAAAGGTTAAAGCTTAGCATAGGCACCCAGCGGGGTTGTTGCAACATTTACCCATTCTTGAGTGGAAGTGGGAAGTAGTGACAATCGATTTCATCACAGGGTTGCCCAGAATAGGAAAGCATCATGATTCAATCATGGTGGTGGTGGAAAATCTTATGAAAATTGCCCATTTCATTCCATTAAAGACTACTCACAAGGCAGCAGATGTTGCTGACATTTTTATGAAGGAAGTGGCATGATTTCATGGTATCCCCAAGACAATTGTGTCTGACAGAGACCCGAGATTTACCTCAAATTTATGGAAGGGGTTTTTCAAAGGATTCAGAATGAATATGAACTTTATCACAGCTTATCATCCTGAGTATGATGGATAGACAGAGATGGTGAACAGAGTAATAGAAGACACGCTAAGGATGTATGTGATGGATAAACCATCGAAATGGGAAGACTACATGCACTTGGTAGAATTTGCCTACAACAATGGGTATCAAGCCTCCTTGAAGATGAGCCCATTTGAAGAAATTTATGGAAAAAAGTGCAATACTCTAGTAATCTAGGATAATCCAGCTGATAGGGCAATAGTTGGGCCAGAATTGCTCAAGGAAATGGAAAAACAAATGCTTAAAATTAAGCAGAATTTAAAGGCTGCCCAAGACAAGCAGAAAAGTTATGTTGATAGAAACAGAATCCACGGAGAGTTCAAAGTGGGTGATCATGTTTTCCTGAAATTAAAAGCCAATAGAAGCTCCTAAAGCTGGGAAATTGCACCAAGTTGGCAACCAGATTTTGTGGGCCATTCCTAGAAAGGATTGGGCCAGTTGCATTTATGCTTGCATTACCTACATCCATGAATGCACATAATTTGTTTCATGTTTCATTTCTTAAGAAATATATACCTGATGCTAATCATGTAATTGATTGGAATGTGATTCAGGTGGAACAAGAAGGTGTTCTGTAAGTGCATCCTATGTGCATATTGGACTGGAAAAGCAAACCATTCTGGAATCGAGCCATAGGGATTGTAAAGGTCCACTAGACCTGGTACGGTCTTGAGGACGCGACATGGGAGCATGAAGATGCTATGCGGGCAGAATACCCGCATATTTTTGAAAATTTTGGAAATCTTGTTGATACTGTGTAAAGTTGCACTAAGGATAGTGAAAAAATAAGGGGAGGGGATTGTAATATCCCCAAGGACGAGCCCTATTGTAATCATGTTTATGAATTGTAAATCATGTTTTGTAGGCTGGTGAGCCAAGTTTATATAAGCTAGTGGGATTATGTGTTTATTAGGCCGGAGGGCCTAAGTGTTAATGGTCAAGAGCCTGATTGTATATATGTAATTATGCAGAACATTAATAAAAATATAAACATCGTTGTGTGCAAACCGACCACGAAGAAAGAGTGATGGGGGACTAAGCTTCCACAAGGTGGGTAATGGAAAAGGGGATAAAAGTTTGGAAAGAGAGGCTAAGTGTTGAGCCTAGGGGATAATCTTAGGGGCTTAAGTCCTTAGGAATAATAATTTATTATTATTCCAAAAGCTATGTGAAATGTATGTCTTTATCCAAAGTTTCTGAAAAGGGGAACATGTGAAAAAGGGAATGCATGTTGATGGAGCACATGCAGCCTCATGGGCGACATGTGTTGGCATAGGCACATGGAATTTAACCCAAGACTTGAGCCATGATGGGGGTTCGCCCTCCAATCTACCTTCTGTCTGTCTGAACTGAGAAAGCTCTGTGCCTGAGTTTTGTAAGCCTCACACAGATATGAAACCTGAATCCAAGGATATTTCCTAGAGAAACCGATACCACTGTGTCTGAATTGTTGAGTCTTTGTTCGACCTTTGTGTGAATTTCTTGTCACATATCCTACAATGGGTGTTACCTGAACTGTGCTATGTTTTAGTGGCATGTTGTCGTCTCCTGTTTCCACACCTCATTTTCATATTGTTGCTGTCACCTGTGAACTATCCCAAGATGTTGTCGTTGTTTTCATCCTGAACTTGTGGGAATTGAGTTGGAAACTGGTTGAAGAACCAGGTTGTCAGGACCATGGTAGAAGAGGCAAGTCGTCGGGCCTGTGAGCAACTCTCTCCAGGTGAGGGAGTCTGTTGGGAAGCGATTTTCTCTCAGAGAGAGTCCAGCACCATCTACGAAGCTCTAAGAATTCCTGATCTGGCTTGTTGTCGAGGCCCAAAGAGAGAGGTGAAGCACCGATGGACTGTTCTTGTGAAGGTGTATACTCCCATGTGGAACAGGCATGTGGGGAATGAGATTCCGTGAGTAGTGGGCGTAAGAAGACTCCTGGGGAGAATCCTTCTGATTTCTCTATGCAGTTTTCCTCTAACCTCATCCTAGACTAGGATTCCCTTGCCTTGGGTGGAGCTTAGTCCCAGCTCAAGGGTGACACACTATTGAGCGTGATGAGTAGTGAGTTCTAAGGATGGGAGGTTCGTGGAAGGTTCACACGTGGTTGGTGGAGTTACTACAGTTCCAAAGATAAGTGTCATTATGTATTTTAATTTTGTACTTAATTAGATTGCATGTTTGTGATGCTTGCAATATTATCATGTATTCCATTGCAATGATATTTACTGTTGATTTCAATCATTATGTATGTTAGCAGTAATTATATGTTTACTCTATTAATCCATTTAATTCTCATTTAAATGCATACTACATAACTATGAGAATGTTTCTGCGTAGTAGCATCATTGCCCAGTAAAGTGGGTTGATAGCCTAGGGACATTACAATATGGTATCATAATTAAAAATTCTAAGTTAAGGCAGTGTTGGTAGCATTTCCTAGCTTGTTGGGTGATGGGGATGTTACATACCCTGTGTTGATCATGGCGTCGCTTGTAATTTGCATTGGATTTCTAAAAAATATCCTGGACCTATTGGCAGATGTGTTGAATCTGCTCAATCAATATGGTGGCTTTATCGATCATAGACTGATCAGGGGAAGAGTCTCTCTGTGCAGTGGCAAGAGGAAGTGAAACATCAATGGGTCCTGATCTAAAAATTGAAGAAGACTTGATAAACTTGATTAAATTAAATTGCAAGTGAAATGTTATGTGTTTAAAGCAACCAGATCAATTTGCAACACATAAGAAAGGATTACTTATGCAGAAATAAACATAGACAACATCAAAAATCATTGAACATTAGACATAAACACAGCAACTTGATAAAGGAGTTCACCCCACTCTGGGCTACATCTCCTGGTCCAGCCTCCAAATGGATCTTTTATATTAAATTGCTCAAAGTGCTTAAAAACATGTCTTATAGTGCTCAAATCAACAAAATGACTACTCCAATGGCTCCGCAGCGTCCCAAAACCCCTGTCTAGGCTCTGACGGCTCCTGAAACGGTCGAAAAATGAAGAAGATAACCTCCTTGAAGTTCTCCCCTTCAACTATGTTGTCTCTGGTTCTACAGAACGCACCCTTGTACTCCAAACCTGGCACACACGCTCATTTAAGCGGAAAAACCAAGACCCGTACGCAACCGCGCACCGGTACAAACCGTAGAATGGTTAGGGTGCCTCCAGCCCCTAACCGCCTCGGCACTGGGCCACATGGCCATAAGACCAAAGGCTGGGCGCAAAAAGGAGTTTTAACCGTCCAACCGCACAAACTTCCGTTTGGAAAATCTGCACCAATGTAAATACATGGGTTGGGGTTTCAAACCCCACGCAGCACATAATAAATACATTACATATATATATATATATTGCAATGCAATGTGTTTGCAATATAAATATGAATGCGCACGCGCCAACATTCGGTTCAATATATGGGTCATATTACATTTGTAAATGAAACCGTGGGTCGGGGCTTATGCCCCGGCCCGCCCCCTATCCATATATCACATTGTATTAACATAAATACATACTTTCCCACCTTTCAAACAAGAAACAAGTGACAGACAGTTGGCTAGCGCATGTGTGTTAAGACTTTACAATGGGGGGAGGTCCGGGGGTCGAACCCCGCGACCTCCAATATATTTTGCATACCATAATAAACCAACCAAATGGGGACACGTGGCGCCCATGGATTGGGCCACGTGTCTCCTTCTTATTCGCCTTCAACCAGACACGTGTCAACCTCCAATTGGACAACAATCAACCAATAATAATGTGCCAACGAACAACCAACTGATGTGCGCCACATCATCATGATGGTACGACCCTCCACATGGCCGTACGGACTGTACGGATAGGTACAGTCAGCATCCAAATTTTACCTGTTTGACTTGGCGGTCAAATCGTGATATCTCCTCCATACGGACTCCGTTCGCGAAAATAAATATACCGCCGGATTCAGGAAAACGAGACGGACGCAATGGCACTATTTTCGTCTCAATCCGAGCACTTTGAAAATTGAGCAAATTTTGATCCCCTGATCAGGTCCCAAGGGTTGGAATCCTAGACCCACCTAAAATGGGTTGTGGCCGGTGGAACTATGGAGATCCCTATTGTAGTTGTGTTGGACATATGGGAGACTCTCATCCCATGTATGGGGATTCTTAGAATTGTACATGCACAGGATGTGCACAATCATCTGATTGATGACCTCATTTGGCCATCGGTTTAGGGGTGGAAAGCGGTGGATTTTGTGATCTTGGTGTCCAGCAGAGACCAGAGAATCAACCAAAAGGTGTTGAGAAACCTGTTGTCTTGGTCGAAGATGATGGTCTACAATATCCCAAAGTGGACCCAAACTCGTTCGAAGAAGAGCTTGGCAGTTTCGGCCGCTATGACATTCTTATTAAAGGTTGTGATGATGGCCATATTCGAAAATCAATCAACAACCATAAACATGCAGTCATTTCCATGCTTGGTGGACAACAAACTAGACATGTAATCCATTGAGATGCATTCCCATGGCTTATAGGGAATAGGCAAAGGGGTGTATAAGCCTTGCTTCTTGATGGATGGCTTGGAAATGGTGCAGCCAGTGAAAGATCAGATATACTTGCTAACGTCCTATCAAAGTTTTGGCCAATAAAAATGTTTCTGAAGAACGTCCACAGTTTTCTCTATGCTAAAATGTCCTGCCACCCAACTGTAGTGGGATTCCCAAATCAACTTTGCACACTCGCTTGTAGGAACACAAAGATGGCCCAGGTGGCATAACAGTCTGTCTTGAATGTGAAAATCAGTGATAGTGGTGCATGTACCCAAGAGCTGATATGTGATGGAAAATTTTGGATCTTGCTGATAAAGTTGGGGCCACTCCAATGCTTCATTTCCACAAGACTGGAGCACATTGGTGAGTGCAGCCACTAGAGGCCGAATGAGATAGTCAACGACATGATTGGAGATACCCATCTTACACTTGATGTTGAGATGGAACTGTTGCAAGTAGGTGGACCACTTTTGATGGTGGTCATTCTGAAATTTACCATGTGTCTGTATGAACTGCAAAAGCTTGTGATCAGTGTGTATGATCATCTCTTTCCCCAAAATGTAGTGTTTCCATTGACATTAGGCTTGTACAATGGAATACATTTCCTTGTCATAGGTGGGGTATTTCCTGATAGCATCAAAGAGTGCCTCACAATGGTATGCCACATGAGGCACATGCTGAGTGAGAACTGCGCCCACAGCATATTCAGATGCATCAGTCTCAATCTTGAATGGTTGTTGCAGATCGGGAAAGGAGAGTATGAGATTTGAGCACAAGTGATGTTTCATATCATCGAATGCTCATTGTTTCTCCTTCCCCCACACAAACTTGTCCCTACCATCACCCTTGGTCACCTGGATGAGGGCCCATGCAATATGGGAGAATCCCAACATGAACCATCGATAGAAATTGGCTAGCCCCAAGAAGCTCTGAATATCAATTAGTGTGGTTGGGGCCATCCAATCATGAATGACTTGTATCTTAGTTGTATCAACATGTACCCCATTCTCATAAACAATTTAGCCAAGGTATTGGACCTTGTTCATGCCAAAAGAGCATTTTTCCAAGTTGGCATAAATCTTATGTTGTCACAAACCGCTCAAAACTTGTTGAATATGCCGCATGTGCTCTTCCCAAAATATACTGAAGATGAGGATGTCATCCAAATATACTACCACAAAGGAGTTTTTGAAAGGTATCAATACATCATCCATCAACCTCATGAAGGTGTTTGGTGCATTTGTTAAGCCAAAGGGCATGACTAGCCATTCGTAGAGACCTTCTTTAGACTTGAATTCTTTCTTCCAGACATCAGTTGGTTCGATGGGAACCTAGTGGTAGCTAGACTTCAGGTCAATCTTGCTGAAGAAATTTTCCCTCTTGAGTTGGTCAACAAGGTCATCAATCCTAGAAATGGGGTAGTGGTTCCTGACTGTGATTTTGTTTAAGACTCTGTAATCAATGCAGAGTCGCCAAGTCTCATCCTTCTTTTTCACCAGTACAATTAGGTTTTCGCAAGGGGAGGAGTTGGGTCTGATGTGCCACTCTAAAGAAGATCTTGGATCTGACACTTGATTTCTTCATTCTCCATCAATGAGTGTCAATAGACTGGCCCATTCGGTTGAGGTGTGTCGGGGGTCAGATCAATTGGATGCTTGACTTGGCAGTGTTTCAGTACCCCTGTAGGTGAGGCAAAGATGTCTTTGTATTCTTCCACGATCCCGTCCACTTGTTGTTGTTGAAAAGAGAGGCATTGTGTAGAGGCCACAGATGTGGCAATGACCTTCTGCTTACTGTGAGCATGGATCACAAAGAATATGAACTTCCTGGTCTGTGCAATGACCTTACTGCATTTCTTAGTAGAAATTAAATAAATAGCAGTAGGCGATGTCACCTCTGGGATCCTGTACAATTGTCTACCCAAGGTAATAATAACATTGCTAGGTCTAGACTCATACACAGAATGACGCTTCCACAAATATGGTTGTCCTAAAATAACATCGCAAACTTCAAGGGGAGAAATATCACACAGTACTTCATCTTTGAAAGGCTTGATGTCGTAAGGTAGAGGACATTGTTGGTTGACATGGAGATTTCTTCCTTGACGGATCTAGCTGATGGTGTAGGGTTGTGGGTGCGGTGTCATTGGTAGGTTCAACTACTTGATGACCTCTACTGAAATTAGGTTCTTCTGACCACCGTTGTCAACAATGAAATGAATTGGAGCCCCCCTGACCCACATCTGCAAGTGAAAGAGGTGTTCCCCTTCCTCTGGTTCTTCTAGTTCGCTTGGCTAGACTTTGGTGGTAGCGACCATGGAACTAGGTTCAGCATCGATAGTCTGCTTCCCTCCTTCAGGATTTGACTCAGAATCAGAATCGACCTCTCATTTGGAATCCTTCATCTCGGCCATGAGGGACTTCTTGGAGCGACATTCGTCGGTTTTTTGCCAAGGAATTTTATGGTACTCACACCATTTCATCGCGAATTTGTCCTTTGTTGTGTGGGTTGGGGTTTCCTTTTCCCTGCTTCAGCTGTGAGGGGTTTGCAGATCCAAAATCTCATCGTTTCTGCTTAAATTTATGCTCGATCTTGACAGTGTATCTATAAGTCGTGCCCAATGAGGCGATGTCTAGGAAATCCATTTCTATTTAGATGTATCTATGCAAACAACTACGGTATTTGAGCATGAGATGACGCTCAAAATATTTGATACCCAATTTGGTGTGCAGGGTATGGAAAATATTGGTGAAGTCTAGTACTGCTTGGTCCCTTTCTTGACGTAGGGTGCTCCATTTGTTGTAATGGTCCTCGTAGCTTCCAATCGGGTAGTATTGTTCTTTAATGGCATCCCGAAAGGAATACCATGTAGGGGCCACCACAAAAATTGCAGATTCATCCATGGCCATTTTCTTAATGTATCCCACCAGTCTTTAACATGGGGAACGGCCTTAAGGAGTGAAAAAGTGATCTTTTCCCTATCAGAAAAATTGTGGACCTAAAAATATCCCTCCAGTAGATTTAACCATTTATCTACAACATCTGCATCTATCAATCCTTCAAATAACAAAATATCAAAATTTACATGTACCTTGAAGGCGGTTTCATGGTCGCTTGATGAAGATGCTTCTCCCATGGGAAACCATCGAAGAATCTGCGCAAATTTGTCCATCATTTCATTCCTTTGTCGCGTGAGGGATTCCTTGAGAAACATTTTAATGGGATCTCCTACTCCATCATCTTTCTTTTTGTCTCCCATGGGTTGTTGTCGAGCTCGTCACGACATATCTGGTAATGGCTCAATTGGTTCGAGTCCCAACTTCTTATACCCAGACCTTGTTGGGGACATGCACGAAGAAAAATAAATGAAGAGTAGATCGCTCTAATACCACTGATCCAGATTTAGGGGTGGAGCGAATTGATTAAAAAACTGAATACAATAAACACAGAGATAGGAAAAGTAACACAAATATCCAGTGAACAATATCTTCTATTAAATAATGGAATAGGATGAAACTGTAAAACTGTAGAACTGAAACATGCTCGAATGGTGGTAGCTATCTCTGAGGAGAGATGTGGTTGTTACATGCATTCATATGAGAAGAATGGATTACAATGAGTCTCCATGGGACCTTTTCATATTACTCATGAATTCCAAAACCCTAGACATCTAAAAACCTAAACCTGGAAGGTGAAACGCCAAAAGTCATGTGGGCACTATGGGTAAGTTGGTGTAATTTGGTACCTCAACTTCCTAGGGTCATAAATTTTGCATACGACCTATGTTTTAGGTGCGTGATAGCCTGTTGGAAAGGTCTTTCAGAGAGCTACACATTATGTTGTCAAAATCTGACTCCGTCTATAGTCCGACTGTGGTGATCCAAAAAACAATGTTTAGGGCCCCAAAACAGCCTTGAAAGTATAGCAAGATGTGTTAACATGAAAACATACAAAATAAGCCATTTGTATTAGGCAAGAGGCCACCCGTATCCACCTAGAGAATGTGTGAGGCTTCAGATAGCCCAAGAAGTGTAGAACTCACAATTATAAAGCTATATAGAAAGATGTGTTCAACAAAAAAGGACATGAGGAGCCAGTTGGAATAGGTGGTGGCCACCAATATCCACCTAGATCATATTTTGAGTTTGGAACATATACTTTTCCTTTGTACATTAGGACTCCATCTTCTTGAAGCTCAAAATATTTAAATTTCTGTTGAAAATTACCTTGTTGGAATGTTTTTTTTTTTTTTTGCAAATAGTTTTGGTCTAGATTTGAAACCTCTAAATTTGTGTCTTTTAAATCAAACCTATACATGCTAATGGTTGTAGCATGCATCTCATGCACTCCCCTCCTAAGTGCATCAGCCACTTTATTTTCATTTCCTTTAATATGTTTTATATCAAATTCATATTCACTAAGGAGCTCCAACCTTCTAGTTTTCCTGGCATTTAGTGTTCTCTATCCAAACAAATGTTTCAGACCAAAATGGTCTGTCCTTAGCTCAAATTTTATTCCCATGAGATAATGTCTCCACATTTTTAATGTATGAATAATGGTTTCTAGATATAAATCATGTATGGCATAATCCCTCTCATGTTATTTTAATTTTCTTGAGTCATAACACACCACGTGTTCATTTTGCATGAGGACTCCACCAAGCCCTTTTTGCACAAATCAATGCACACAACAAAATATTCATGTGGGTCTACAGTCTTCAATATTGGCACACTTTTCAAAATTTCCTTCAATTGTTGAAAACTCTCTTCACATTTGGAATTCTACTCAAATTTCACTCCCTTATTTTGCAAGGAAGTAATTGAACTTACAATATTTGAAAAAACTTTTATGAACCTTCAGTAATAACCCGTGAGTCCCATAAATGATCAGAATTCTATCACATTTCTTGGTACTATCCATCCTCTAATGGATTTTATATTCTTAGGATCAATTGTTATCCCATGTTCTGAAATAATATGACCCAAGTAATGAATCTTCCTTTGACATAAGATGCACTTACTTAACTTGGCATACAATTGATTCTCTCTCAAAACGTGTTGCACCATTCGTAAATGTTGCTCATGTTTCTCCTATGTCTTTGAGTAGATGAGTATATCATCTAAAAAACAATTACAAACTTTTCTAAGTATACCTTGAACACTCCATTCATCAAGCACATGAAAACAATTGGTGCATTCGATAGCCAAATGGCACCACCAAAAACTAATAATGCGCATATCTTGTCTTGAATGTTGTCTTGCTTATATATTCTTCCTTTATCCTCACTTGATGATACCCTAACCTCAATTCAATATTGTAAAATATCCTTGCACCTTTTATTTGATCAAATAGATCATCAATCCTTAGAAAATTATATTTGTTCTTTATGGTGACCTTATTCAGTTGTCTAAAATCAATGCACAACCTTAAGGTTCCATTATTCTTTTTCATAAAGAGCATTGGGGAAACCCAAGGTGACACACTTAGGTGTATATTGTTGATATTTTACTTATGCAGCTAACAGTTGCATTTCTTCTTTATTATTACAATCATTTGGCACATTAACTGCATATATAAGATCATTGAAAGAGAGGCAATCAAAGAAACAAGATAGACAAAAATACTATCCTGGGAAACCCTCTAGGGGGAAAAAACCTAGCAAACTTACTCAATATAGATTATCCAACCAAGAACAATGCTTCTCTCTAAGAGAGAACTAACAAAGAAAAAGATCATCCTCTAACCCTTCACTAGGAAAGAGTAGTGCACCACTTAACCAATATATATCCAAGAGATAGACAAAAACTCTCATCAACATCATACCTAGCTGCAGTATATTCTTCCTCCAAGACTTGTGCACTTCTTGTTATCTCTATGTATGGTCTTGGGGAGGATGATCCTCCTTACTATATCGTGAGGGTTGACTCCCTTTGAACTATATCTCATTTTGAGATGGTACTTGGTGGGATGCCTGCCTCACCACTGGTGGAGCCATCTTCTCCTCACGATATGGCTAGTCAATGCTATATGGCTTTGCATCTTCAAAGTGTCATAGGACCATGTTGGTCTCTTTCCAATTACTGCAATGGTTCTGGGTAGGCCCTTCTGGATCTACTAAATTTTCCTAAAGAGTGATCAATCTACACCATCTGGCACTAGGTTAACTCAATATCAAATACAAGGACTGTCATACCTTCTCCTTGTGAGCCTTGACTTCTTCTGATTCTACAATAACCTCAGAGTCTCTGCAAGATATACTTGGTGTTGGATACAAAGTATTAATATGAAAATATGAGTCAAACTTCAAACGAATTATGCTTCCTATCAAGGTGGCTTCATTATCCATTGACCAAGTCTTCTCATCAGGAAACTACAAAACATTGTGAGTTCTATTCCAATGTGCTCATTTTACCATAGACAATGTCACATCATTGTCACCCAACCATAGGAATTTACATATTCCACACCTGAGCATAGGAACTATTTCTTGATTTAAATGAAACCTTGTTGGATTCTTGTACCATGGATAATGATCCAACAAGATAAGATTAAAAAAAATGTGTAAAATATAATTTTAATATACTGAAATAAAAATTGAAGGATGTATACCTAGAGCATGCATTTGTCAGACTACTTTCTTTGATTTGTATGATATCTGGATGAATAATTATACTTCTTCACAACTTCTACTTGACTCTCATGATACAACAATTCTCCAACTCTTTTACTTCCTGAAGTCTTAATGTGGAAAGAAATGAGATACATCTATCAATATAACTTGATATGAATCAAGTACTTTGGAAGTGTTAAGTCCTATATCAAAGAAGATATAGTTCATTTGAATCATCTTATTTTGTTCTTTTCCGATCAGGTTCACCTTCTCCTGTGAAATAGGCGCCATGATGGCTTTTAAACTTCTTGGTTCTATATCGGTATTTTTCTTGGGGACAATTTCCTGCAATATGTCCTATCTTTTGGAAAATGAAGCATCTGAATCTTGAGAGATCTTTATGACAATCTTGTCCTTTATGAGGCTTATAAAATACTTTTTGAGACTGGACTTGTTTCTTGTTCCTTCCTTTTCTTGTGTGGGATATTAGTGTTTGATATTCATTTCTTTCTACAGTTTCCTTTCTTGCCTCTAATCTAGCTTCTTCTTGAGTATTGTCTTCCCAAAACTTGTTGAACTTGGTTAAATTTCTTCTAGAGAAGATTCCTTGGATGAAGGATTCCCAAGAATTTCAAAGACCATTTAAAGTGGCCATCATTATCTCAGCTTCTTCGATTGAGTCTCCAATAGCTTCAAGTTTTTCTTTAATATGGGACACTCTTGTGAAGTAAGATTGTATGGTTTCTGTATTTTTCATCTTCACATTCTTGAGTTGTGTCCTCAAGGTCATTTTTTTATTCATTCTCTTTCCTTCAAATAGATGGGATAAGGAATCCATCATTTTCTTTGGGGTTTTTAATGTTGAAACATGACGAATCAAATGGTTCTTAATGGAATAGGAAACGATCCTCTTTTCTTTGATCAGATCCTTCTTATATTTTTCTTTGGCCTCATCTCCATCTGGCTCTTCAATATCTTGTTCAAAAAAACTTACAAGTTCATTCTCTTCTATAATGAGCATCACTTTGTACTTCCATGCTCGGAAATCATTGACTCCTTCAGTATTTTCGTCAAGCTTAGTACTGGTAGTCATCCTCCCCGAAATAAGTACACAACAAATAAAATTTAAATATATGGATATATACCTTACCAAATAGTTTTTTTGAACCAAGTTGAATTTTTTTATAGGAACTATAGCAGCTGCAACCAGGCATCCAAATCTAGGGTTTATGAGAAAACCCTAATTTTTCAAATTTTGGATTTTTGAATTCTGGTCCAGGGAAGTGATGTGCCTTGCTTGGGCAAGTTCCTAGGTGATCTTAGTTTCACCAATGATGCAATCCCCCACCCCTATTAGGGGGCTCGTGCGACCTCCTAGTCTAGGATTTTTCACACAGGATATGAATTATTTCTCGGATCCCTGTTGGATTCTCTCCAATGTACACATTCCCTTTTAAATTTCCTTCTATGCAGGTCCGCAAAACTCACAGGATATTTTCTCTAAGCCCATTTCTCCTCAAAATCAAACTTCAAGCGCTAGCCCCTTTTCCCTGGTGTAAATACCATATGACCTCGGGATAGAACCAAGCACTTAGTTAAAAGGAATTATCAGGAGATTCAGGACTCCGACGCTCTGGAACTTCGTACTTCAGAAGATCTTGCAACAATACAATCCAATTCTTTCGAACGTCGAACTGGAAAACTCCTGAAGAGTTCAGGGATCAACGGTCCACGCTTCACCCCTTAATCTATGGTTGAGATCAAATCCAGGACTCTGGAACTCTGGGCTTCAGAATTTTTCTGACTCCAACACACGCTACCTCCCGGATAGCCGAACACCGAACTAAATCGATGGCTCTCTCTCCTCTTACAACCAACATCTGTGATCAACTCCGGAACTCTGAGCTTCAAGGTTCCTTGCTCCTAATCACCACTAGACTCCTGAACTACTAAACGTCGAACTGGAAAAGGGTGGAGATATACAATCCATGTGTACCTGACAAATGATGGTCGGGATTTACTTCAAACTTCGAGGGATTTCTCCTCCTAGCGACACAAGTGTCAATTTTTCCCGAAGTGTCGAATATCTAGATTGTGAGATCTACAGCTCATGTTCCATGATGGGATCTATGACTAAGATACACTTTTCTTTAGCCAAGACTTACGACTTGAGAACCTTTTTCATCATCTCTTATTCTCCTACGCTCAGATCCAATGGTTGGTATCTGATCTCCTCCTCTGTACGCTTCTCCTCTTGTCTAGGTTTGATCCCACAACCTAGATCTGCTTCCATGACCAATCCAATAGTTTTTGTGGCTTCTTCCTTTGTTGTAGCTCTGCTTCCCTTCAATTAAGGATTTTTCAATTTTTCAAAGGCTTGGCCTTTGATTTATCCTCTGCAGGGTCAACTCCTTGGCCTCTGCTTGCACTGCACCTCCTAAGCTTGGAACTTATGATAATTTCTCCTGCACACTCATTTCGATTCTCCGCAGTCTGGAAATTAGGTTTTTCTCACCTTCTGCACTCCTTGCATAGGCTCTACGCACACTTGTGTTGTCTCTCATGAGCTTGGTATACTTCAACTTCAGAGGGGCTTGACCCTTTGTTCCTTCAACAACTCCTTGTGCCCTCCTGAAACACATGCTCTTCCTTTTGAGATTTCAAACACAGTTAGAGTGTTATTCTAGTGCCCTCCTCACACTCTTCGCTCTTTCTTCTGAGCTTTACCAATACTTAAAAAAAATGTTCTCTTTGTTCACTCCTTGCAATTGCCTCCTGAGTCTTGGACTTTACAGACTCGCCTGTGCACTCCTTGCGCTTACTCTGTGTAGACTTTCACTATTCCTCTTGAGCTTATAACCCTTGGTACGCCCACATAGAACACTCCTCACAGAACTCTTGATTGATTTATTACGTTGGCTTCTCATATTTTTCCAACAACTTTGGTGTGCACTCCTTGCACTAGCCTTGAAATCCCAGAACACTCATAAATTAACACAGATAGGGAATTATATATATTCCTACAAAGGGAACATTTATACACTCATGTAATTCATAAGCATGCATAGTAAACATTCAGAAAAAACATATTCATTAACATAGAACACCCAAAGAGAGATTCGTATGCAGGGAAATCTGCTTTTCTATTAAATTTGAATGTTTTTACAATGTTTACAATACTGGACTACAACAAAGTCTCAGTTCTTCTGTCCCCTCCTCTTTTGAGAGATATTCTCTTCTCATGCATTATTCTTCTTTCACTACTTTCCTTATGATCCCAATACATTGGAATTTTTACAAAAGAGGGGCTTCTCGAGCCTTCCTCACCTACTTACATTAAATTACATTTAATTTACATCTAATCTGAATCGGATCTAGATCCATTAAAGGGGACTCACATGCATCCTATAAAAATATAATGGATATACTCTCCTTGAGCCTTTACAACATTAACTACATTAAATTTGAGATTTAAACTCAAAATGAGAAGGTTGGAGCTTCTCTGTCAGGATCTGGTCCATCCTTTTGCATTGTTGCGTTGGTTGATGATGTGTTGTCGATGCTTATGCATCATACTCCTCTGCTGACAAAATCATGAGCTCCTGCTCATGGCTCCTCTATTGTTGTTTTTGAGATCCTCCAGGGTCACAAAATTCACTCTGGAGTTGTTCATATGCTCCTCTTCCATGATGTTGTTGTTGTTGCTGTACTGTTACTACTGCAGGCTCTCCTCTTGGTTTCCAAAATTTATTTTGTAGGGATCCATTTATCTTTCCACTCCAATCTCCTCTTGTCAGCCTCCACTTGTTGATGACTATATCCTTTGTTGTCTTCAACATTAGTCTCCTTATATCCTCAATCTCCTTATCCAACTTGTCTATGGGATGGCTCCTCTCCTGGAGTTTTCTCTGTTGCATCTCCTCTTCTACCTCAATATCCAATTTGTCTTGTTGGATGAGCCTCCTGTGGATTATTTCTCCTTATCCTAGGGCTACCAATTCTTCACACAGATCAAAGGGAAGATCATCCTTATCTCCCATCCTAACTTCATCACTTGTGGCATTGGCTTTCCACTCCACTGCAGACTCCAATTCTGCAGCAATATTACTCAGTTGTTTCTCAGGAATCTCCTCTGACAGTTTTCTTTCTGTCGGTTCCTCTATTCCTCTATCATCTCCTTGGGCTGGTATAATTCCAGCTTAATCCAGGTACTTCTCATGTTGGAATTATTCTCCATTATGGATGAATGTCTCCTTCTAGCAACCTTCCCCTATCTGTGTATTGCTTAACCAATCCTGTAGGAACCTCAACTCTTCCTCCCACTGAGAGTATGACATCTGAATGCTCCTCTTGAAAATTCCTTTGGCTCACAAATGTGTGGGCCTCCTCTTCTTTTATCTCTTGGGTAGATTTCAATGTCTTCTCCATCTCCTCCTGCATGACAGTCAATGTTGGTTGTCCTTCTTCTTCTACACCTGCAACACATGCATCGGCCTCTACTAGGATTTTTGGTAGAGATATGATAATTTGAACTCCTTTCATCACTCCTCGCTAATATGAACTATCCTCTTAGTTCCTGAGACTCTCAGACAGTCTCATATACTCCTTCTTTTCTTTCAACACTCCTTGTTGATATGAACTCTCCTCTGAGTTCCTGAGACCCTTAGACAGTCTCATCTCTTCTTTTCCGTCCTGGAAACCTGAATTTTCCTTTCTTGCCTCCTGGAAGTATATGAGATCTTCAACTGACTTCTTCTCATTTCCATCCTGGAAATATATGATATCTTCAGCTGATCATCCTTCCTCCTCATCGAGGATTTTTCCATATTCTGGATTACATATGTAAACCATCTTCTCCCCTGTGTTCCTGAGGTTCTCCACTTGTCTCAACCACTTCCTCAGTATCTACTTTTGCCTCCTAGAAATCAACTATTGGATAGGCCACTTCACCTTCCTCTTCATGGGCCACTCGTACCTCCATCTCCTTTGCTCTCCTTGTTGCATGCAATGTCACTGCACCATCAATCTATTGAGCTCCTATCTGGTCTCCTTGAGATCTTTATCCATCTCTTCTCTGCTCATCCTCTTGTGGTCTCTTGATATTGGACCTTGTTTATGGCCTTCAGTATCCATTTTATTCTCTCCTGTGTGAGCTTCCACTTGCTCTCTATGAGCTACAGTCAACCTCTACCAAGCTCTCCTCTCTTATCCTTTGGTTCACCTGGTGAAACCTTCTCTCTAAAATTTTACATTCCTGCTAAGTGTAGACACACACCTTGTGCTCTCTCCTTCTCCTAAGCACTCCTTACTCTCTGGTTGCTGTACTCCAACTTCTCACTTTAATATATCCACAGGGTCTCCTTTACTCCAAGAACGCAACTGGTCCTTTTCCTTCATCCCACCTGGTTGTCTCTTGTCTATTGCACACTTGCAAACAGTTCTTCACACGGAGAATTAGTACTTTGTCTTCTCCTCCTTTTCATGTTGTCTACAGACAAAAATCATCTCTGATACAACTTGATGCAAACCCCCACCCCTCCTAGGGGGCTTGCATGACCTCCCAGTATAGGATCGTTCACATAGAAGAAAAATTAGCTCTCAGATCCCTCTTGGATCCTCTCCAATGTAAACAAGCCCTTTTAGATTTCCTTATATGTAGGTCCACAAAACCCATGGGTGCTTTTCTCTAAGCCCCTTTCTCCTCTAAATTAAACTTCAGGTGATATCCCATTTTCCCTATTAGAAATCTCATATGACCATAGGCTAGAACCAAGCACTTAGCTAAAAGGCACTGTCTAGAGCTTTCGGACTTTGGTGCTCTGAAACTTCAGGCTTCGGAAGATCTTCCAAAAATACACTCCAATTCTCCCAAATGTTGAACTGGCGAACTCCTGAAGAGTTCATGGATCAATAGTCCATGATTCACCACTTAATCTACAATTGAGATCAAATATGGGACTCTGAGACTCTGGGCTTCGAAATTTTCCCGAATCCAACACATGCTACCTCCAAGATAGTTGAATGTTGAACTGAAATTGATGGTTCTCGCTCCTCCTATAACCAACGGTTGTGATCAACTTTGAAACTCTAGGATTTGGTGTTCCTTGACTCTAATCACCACTAGAGTCCCAAACTATCAAATGTTGAACCAGCGAAGGGCGTAGATCTACGGTCCACATGTACCCGACAACTGACCGTCAAGATTTACTCTAGACTTTGGGACTTCGAGGGATTTCTCCTCCTAGCTACACCAGGGCCAATTTTTACCTAGTGTCGAATCTCCGAATTGTGGTATCTACAGCTCACATTCCACGATGGGATCTATGGCTAAGATCCACTCTGCTTTATCCAAGACTTATGGTCTGAGAACCTTATTCGATGAATCTCATTCTCCTGCGCTTAGATCCAATGGTTGTGATTTGATCTACTCCAATGTGTGCTTCTCCTCTTGTCTAGGTTTGATCCAACAACCCAAATCTGCTTCCACAACCAATCCAACAGTTGTTGTGGCTTATTCCTCTATTTTATCTCTACTTCCCTTCAATGAAGGATTTTTCAAGTTTTCAAAGGCTTGGCCTTTGATTTCTCCTTTGTAGGGTCAACTCCTTGGCCTCTGCTTGCGCTGCACCTCCTAATCTTGGAACTTACAATAAGTTCTCTTGTGCACTCCTTGCGCTTATTTCGATTATAGAACTTAGAATGTTCTCACCTTCTGAACTCCTTGCATAGGCTCTGTGCACACTTACATTGTCCCTCCTGAGCTTGGGGTTATTCAACTTCAAAGGGGCTCGTCCCTTTGTTCCTTCAACAACTCTTTGTGCCCTCCTAAAACC
The DNA here is from genome assembly GCA_009831015.1 of Picea engelmannii. Taxonomy (NCBI): domain Eukaryota; kingdom Viridiplantae; phylum Streptophyta; class Pinopsida; order Pinales; family Pinaceae; genus Picea; species Picea engelmannii. The sequence goes on along the minus strand of ML779842.1, from coordinate 861,970 downwards.
CACGCTCTTCCTCCTGATATTTTGAACATAGTCAGAGTGTTCTTCCAGCGCCCTCATGGCACTCTTCACTCTTTCTCCTAATATTTACCAATACTTAAAAAACAATTTGGCTTTGTGCACTCTTTGCACTTGCCTCCTAAGTCTTGGAATTTACAGACTCGCTTGCGCACTCCTTGTGCTTAATATGTGCAAACTTCCACTATTCCTCCTGAGCTTATAACCCCTAGCACACCCACCTAGCACACTCCTCACAGAACTTTTGACTGATATCTTACGCACTCCTTGCGTTGGCTTCTCAGAGTTTTCCAACAACTCTAGTGTTCACTCCTTGCACTGGCCTTGAGAGCCCATAACACTCATAAATTCACACAGATAGGGAATTCTATTTGTTCCTACAAATGGAACATTTATAAACTCATGTCATTCATAAACATTCACAGTAAAAATTCAGGAAACATTCAGAAAACACATATTCATTCACATAGAACACACACAGAGAGATTCATATGTAGGGAAATCTGCTTTTCTATTAAATGTGAATTATTTTTACAATGTTTACAAGACTGGACTACAACAAAGTCTCATTTCTTCTCTCCTCTCCTCGCTTGAGATTTATTCTCTTCTCATGCATTATTCTTCTTGCACTACTTTCCTTATGATCTCAATACATCGGGATTTTTACAAAAGAGGGGCTTCTCAAACCTTCCTCACCTACTTACATTTAATTTACATCTAGTCTAAATTGGATCTAGATTCATCTACATGTCATCCATTCAAGGTGACTTACATGCAACCTGTACAAATACAAATGTCTCTACTCTCCTCTATCCTTTACAACATTAACTACATTAAATTTGAGATTTAAAATCAAAATGAGAAGGTTGGCACTTCTCTCTCTCGGGATCTGCTCCATCCTTGTGTGTTGTTGTGCTAGTTGTTGACATGTTTTTGATTCTCCTACATCAACCAACATCTTCCAAAAAAAGTAAAAACATCACTCTTAGGGTTTATGTAGAAACCCTAATTTTACAGCAGCTTCCACACTAAAAACTGAATTTGGGAGAGGGTGCGCTAAGGCTAGCCACTTATTTCTAAATTGTGAGTGGGTCTCTTTCAGGCCTACTCTAAAACCATGTTGATATTTTACTTATGCGGCTAACAGTTACATTTCTTCTTTATTATTACAATCATTTGGCACATTAACTACATATATAATATCATTGAAAGAGAGGCAATCACATAAACAATATAGACACAAAGATTATCTTGGGAAACCCTCTAGGGGAACAAAACCAAACAAAATTCCTCAATATAGATTATCCAACCAAGAACAATTCTTCTCTCCAAGAGAGAATCTAACAAAGCATAAGATCCTCCTCTAACCCTTCACTAGGAGAGAGTAGTGCACCACTTAACCAAGATGTATCCAAGAGATAGACCAAAACCCTCAACAACATGGCACCTAGCTGTAGTAGCTTCTTCCTCCAAGACTTGTGCACTTCTTGTTAGCTACATATCTAGTGAGTGTGTGTCCAAGTGAAGCACTAGCCTCCTTTATAAATAGTAGTCTAGCCTCCTTAAATTAGGTCTGGGCCGACCTCTCACTTTACCATTTTAATTTACATTTAATTGTCAAGGAAGAATAGGGCTGACTTTTACAAAGGCACAATAGGGCCTAATTAACAAATATAATATAATAATATTCTTTAGGGTTTGTCTTGGTCAAATACAATAAGGATATCTTTCGAAACAACTCAATCTTCAACATATATACCCCTTCTTTAATAGTTCTTAAAGATTCCTCTGTAGCTCCTTCAACTTTGGTTTTCCCATCCTATAATTAATCTTGGACACTAGGGAAGCTCTTGAAACCAAATAAATGAAGAAATCAATGTCTCTCTTTGGTGAAAACCCTAGGATATTCATAAATACATCCTCAAAATCCTTCAAGGACAGATGGTATTCAAAACTTGTCATTTTATATTTGGCTTCTTCTTCCATATGGGCTACAAAAATTTTACATCCCTTCATGAAAGTCTTTTTCAAATGCATGGTTGAAATCTCTCTAAGAGCTACAATCCTTGGGATACCTTGAACCTTCTTTTGTTACCCTTCTTCATCAAGACAAGTGATTGTGTTGTTGTAGCAGTCTAGGATAGCATGGTGCTTTTCCAACCAATCCATACTAATTAGATAGTCATATGACCCAAGTGGTATGATGTTCAAATATGCTTTTGTGCTAATTCCACTCTTGTCTATTGGACAATCTTTACTAGTCTATTGATTTATCCTTCTCTTATCCCATGTGACTAGTTTAACCTGTTGATGTTTGGACAACATCGGGAAGATATTCTCTAAAGATAATAATTAATAATATAATTATTAATTGATTATTAAATATAGTATATAATAAGTAAATAATAATAACAAATAGTTATTGATTATTCAAGGGACTCATCCTTTCATGGATGGTCACCTTATGTGTTAGAAAAACAGGACCGCGGAGCAATAAAATAAAACAAATGCAGAAACAAAACATAGAAGACACACAATACAAGAGAGACACATATTTATGTGGTTCACCCAGTGTGGGCTACATCCACTAGAGAAATTGTCAGGTCCTTCCTTTATTGTTATCCAGCAAATGAAGGGATACAACCTACAGCAAAACCCGTTGTAACTTCCTCTTCTTTCTCTCACAGTCTCCTCTCTCATAATACAATATTCACCACCATCCATAGCCGCGATACATTTCCCTCATAAAAGAGGGTTGCCTTCTAGGGAAAAAAACCCTAACATAATCTCTACCGTTAGATCTGCGACCTTATAATGAACGGTCCAGATTTACAATGAAATTACAATATACTTTTACAAGGCAATTTTTTCTTTAGGGGCTTCACCCCCGAACCCCTGCTGGGGGCCCGCTTTCCCCCAGACCCCCCAACCGGGGGGTTAGGCCCCCCGGACCTCACAGAGGGGGTAACCCCCTCTGCACTCCCTTGCGTGGAAGAGTGTACATACTTCTGGGGTGTAAATACTTCACGGGGTATAAACACAACTGAAAGTAAAAGACCTATAAATCAAGAAGATAATTAGGCTCCACAACCAACAATCTCCCACTTGGAGACTGATCTCAACAACTCCACCGTTGTTGTATATGTTGGACTCTGAACCTTCTTGGACCTGGCAAATTTCTCATTTTCATATTCATTCTTGAAGACCAACTGAAACTGAGCAAGAACTCAGTTTCTCCCTGGTTACTCCCTTTGTTAACATGTCTGCAGGATTCTGGCTAGTGTGTATC
>ML779842.1:808581-834000 GCA_009831015.1 Picea engelmannii | reverse complement strand
ATGAACATTTACACTACGTTCAGCATGCGTACAATCGAGCTAAGCACTCTTCGACGCAAACGTCGCCATTTGAGACATGTTTTGGCTATTTGCCCAAGTCGCCTTTAGATTTCATCTTTGGGAAAGATATTGTTGTTGATGGGAAATATGATATTGATTGGATAGAGAAGTTCATCGAACAAATTCAGTCGATACATCAGGTGGTGCAAGAGCAGTTAGAAAAGAGTCAGGCCAAGTACAAAGCAAGACATGACAAGCATCGTGTTGATCACAGTTTCGAAGTTGGTGATGAAGTGTGGATTTACATCAGGAAGGAGAGGCTTAAAGGAGAAGGTAAAAAGTTGAAACCAATTCGATATGGTCCCTTCAAAATTGTCAGCAAGATTGGTAACAATGCTTTTCGTTTAGATTTGCCTCCATATATGCAGATGTATGCAGTTGTTAATGTTGAGAATTTGAAGTTGTATGAGCCTCCGTTGATTGATGATCAAGGAGAGCATGTTCAGATTCCTTCCATAGATGATTTTTCTCCAGAGTATCTAACAGAACTGCAGGAAGAAACCATACTTGACAGGAGGATGCGAACTTCGAAGTGAGGAAATGTGGAGTATTTGCGAGTTGGTCTTAAAGGGACAAATCCAAGCAAGGCCAAGTGTATTGAGGTTGGAAGGGTGAGGGAACTATACCCTCATCTTCACGTAGACTGAGATAGTCTTTTGGAGGTCCAAAAGTTTCCCAATGGGGAGGTGTGATCAGGGGATCAAATTTTGCTTAATTTTCAAATTGCTCAGAATGCGATGAAAACAGTACCATTGCGTCCGTCTCGTCTTCCTGATTCCGGCGGTATATTTACTTTCACAAACGGAGTCCGTATGAAGGAGTTATCGCGATCTGTCCGCCAAGCCAAACAGGCAAAATTTTGGATGCTGACTGTACCTATCCGTACAGTCCGTATGGCCACGTGGCAGGGCCGTACCATCATGATGACATGGAAATTTTTGGTTGGAGGTTTACTAGAGAATCGGGTGTTGACACGTGTCTCATTGGCAGCGAATGATATGAGGACACGTGGCCCAATGATTGGGCGCCACGTGTCCCTCGTTGGTTGGCTTATAATGGCTATGTAAAACTAATGGAGGCCATGGGGTTCGACCCCCGGACCTCCCACAACATAATGTCTTTACAATTTTCCGCTAGCCGTTATGCCGACCTTTGGTTCTTGTTCCATATGCCAACGCACATATAGTTAGTATGGTGTGTTATTGTAATTTGAAAGGGGCGCGGGTCGGGGCCTAGCCCCGACCTGTGGTTTCATTGTAAACCATGCGACCATATCATATATGGAGCGGCGTTAACAAATGGCGCGCGGATGTATATAACAACTAAACCATAGTTTATAACCATTGCATATATGCACGTGGTTAGCCCACGGTCTATGTGTTGCGCATATGACCATTGTATGAACCATGTTTAAACGCGCGGGGGTTGCACAGTTAGTTACATGATTTTTAAAATGGGTTTAACCACTTTGTAACCAAACGCGCGGTCCAATGGCCATATGACCGAGTGCCGAGGTGGTTAGGGGCTGGAGGCGCCTTAACCATCCTATGGTTTGCACCGTTGGTGCGGTTGCACCCGGTGCCAATTTTTTACACTTAAATGAGCGTGTGAGCCAGGTTTGAAGGGCAAGGGTGCGATTTGTAGAACCAGAGACAACAAAGTTGAAGAGGGAGACTTCAAGGAAGCTATCTTCTTCATTTTTCGACCATTTCAGGTGTCGAAAGAGCCCAGACAGGGGTTTTGGGACGCTGGGAAGCCATTGGAGCAGTTGGTTTGTCATTTTGAGCATTGTAAGGCATGTTTTTGAGCACTTTGAGAAATTTAACAATAATGATCCATTGGAAGCTAGACCAAGAGATGTAGCCCGGAGAGGGGTGAACTCCTTTATCAAGTTGTTGTGTTTATGTGTTGATGTTCAATGTTTTATGTTGCTGTCTATGTGTATTTTGCATAAGTAATCCTTAAATTTATGTGTTGCAAATTGATCTGGTTGCTTTAAACACATAACATTTCACTTGCAATAATTATTCAAGTTTTTCAAGTCTTCTTCATTTTTAGATCAACAAATTATGTTTCTTTAGACGCATTCCTCTTTGAAACATCTCTCCAATGGTTGTACTTATGCCCAATTCTGATTTCTAAGAGAAACGTTACAACCTTCTCAAGTTGCAATTTCTACTCATTGTTTTGTTTTTAATGCTACATTTTTTCTTAGAAATTGTAGTTCTTAATTAAAAATTATGTGTTGATATATGGTTTTTTCAGCCTCAAGACCTTTCCACTAAATACACAATTTCTCGAATCTTAGATCTGAGTTGATAGTCATGGTCTTTCAAAGTTTAGACTGTTTTCTCATTTTTACCCCTTATTTCCACAAGTGCCTTTTCTCCCATCCTATACTTTTTCGGTTACCCAAATTCCAAATATGGTTCCATGGTAGTCGTCAATGGCCTATAGGCTTTCCACAAACTCCTACTATGCCTCAAAATGACTTCTGAGGGAGGAGTTATTCTCTCTAGAAATAAACTAGTATCTAATTTATACCATGTATTATTTTAGTTGTAACTTCCTCATACTAGTTCTATTTTGTGCCTAGATTAGCTTTTTGGAAATATCTTACCAAGTTGTTTCATTTTATCAGCAACAAATTTATGTATTAAATGTACACACGGTTATCTCTATTTCAACTACCTGAAAATGTTGTTTAAAATCTCAAAATGCCTCCTCAAGTTGATGACCTTCAAAATTTAACATTTTTTGTAGAAATTAACCTATTTACTATTGTAGCAAACCCTAAAATAGGCTTTATTTGTGTCCAACTATTCAGCACTATTGTAGCAGCCTATTAATTTGACTTGTATCTGTCATTGGAAATTTTCCTCTACCGAAAATTGGCAAAAACCTTTCGATGACCATCAGGAACAATCTCTTGAAGACCGTCAAGAACATCCTTCCAAAGACCATTGAGAGAAACCTTCCAAATACTATTGGAAATAACCTTCTGAAGACTATCAAGAACATCCTTCTAAAGACCGTCAGGAACAACCTTCTGAAGACCATCGGGAACATCGTTCCAAAGACCATTGGGAACATCCTTCCAAAGACCATCGGGAACAACCTTCTGAAGGACATCAGACTCTGAACTCCATTAGGTTCCAAATTCCATTGGGAATCATAGTTTTCCTTTGCAACTTTGTTCAAAATTCCCAAATTCCAAACCCTAATGAACTTAGGTTTTTTTCCCAAACCCATGTTGGATCTAGACCATCGATTTTTTGAGATGAGAGTGATCTCAATTGTTATCTTTTACAACTCTGATAATTTTTTTGATCTCCCCCAATATTGCAAACAAATATCGAGCATGGATCTTTCATTCCTTAAACAATTGGGCCTTTGATTCCTCATACTCTTCCACCACCATTGAAGCACCAAATTCAACCTTACGGGATGGATTAATTTAAATATGAAACCTACAAAGTGGTGTCATTGACCATCTCTTCAATGACTCTGAGGGTAAAATTAACTTGAATTTATTCATAAATTTTGGGATTTCACTCTATTTTCACAATTTTTCCCCAAATCTGTCACGAGTGAACTCTACAACAGTGAATTTCTACCAAATTTGTATGGGTCTTATCCCATACAAGCTCATTGTTTAACCTTGAGCTCTAATACAAATCTATAACATCCCCACACTACAAAACCCATAAAAAAATATTGATACCATAAATTTAAACACAACACATCATGCTAAAATTCCCATATGTTTAACAACAATAATAGAAAACATGAATCTATCTAATCTTCTCGTATAGCACAACATATAAATCATTTCAAACAAAGATTTAAATCATATCAAATTAAACTATTGATATAACTTAGACGCAAGATAAAAATATATATATATATATTTATAATAGTTGTGCAACTAGTTGTAGGGGACTGACGTTCCACCCAAACATAGACTTGTTGCTCCAAATATCAACATCAAGTCACCCTCAAACTGGAGCTATGAATCCACAAAATAGGGTGATCTCTCCACATCCCACTCACAACTCGGTTTTCCCATAATCCACGAGTACTTCCTATAGCTATCCCAATTCCTCTATCTCTCTTTTGCTCAACCTTCTTGACCCAAGGAATGTACCCCCTTATCTACAAGTAATCCCTCAGGTTGTACCACTCTTTTATTAGGTCTTCCATCATGATTTGGACAAGAATATCTATGTTGGGGACAACAAGGAAGTCAACTACCAGGAAAAACTAACAGAAACAAGTTTGTTTCTCCAATGAAAAATCTCACTCAAGGAGTTCACTCTATAGTCCTGACAACCTATATATTCTAGAAGCCTGATATATTCTAACATGTCCACCCTTGTTTCCTCCAATATATAGCACTATGTTCCTTCTTGGTGGCCCCAAAATATTCTTGTAAAAAATCCCCTTCTATCCCATATGAATTTCCTCTTAATTTGTTTTCCGTAATTGACTCACACTCTTCCCTAAGATGATTGTACTAAACCTCATTCCCCCAATAACTATGGGATGTGACTTCTCACACCCACCCTCTTACATGTACTCAATGATTGAGATATTCTACACTCAAGGGAAAAATAGAAGGTTCACTCAAATCATTAAAATAAGGAAAAAGGTTTGGGATTTAAATACATGAATAAAAACCCCCTTAGACCCCTCCTCTCTTGTGGATAACTTAGCCTCCATATATTTGTCCTTGCCCGCTTGCAACTAGTACTAATTTTTTATTTATAAAATTGGATATACAAGCTCACATGTTACATCACCTGGCCCGTAGCCACATATCATATCTACATTATACATTACTAAACTAGGGATTATAGCGGGGATGTTACATAGTCTATGAATCTATGTATATGTTTATCTTATACATGTATATTTTTAATTGTCATGTTACATAGAAGCGTGTCATTGTAATATCTACAAGTCTTATTGATTCTAGTGGAGATTCCTTAGAAAATGAGGCTAGACATAGGGAAAGAGAGGAACATGAGAAAAGAAAAGATTAACAAAAATTCAAACGATGAAGGAAACAACGACAATAAGACCTCAATGGGTTGAAATTGCATATTTTATTATTGTTAAATAAATTGAAAAATATGTATTTATTCCACCAAGAGTTGCATGGGTTGAAATTGCATATTTTATTATTGTTAAATAAATTGAAAAATATGTATTTATTCCACCAAGAGTTGCATATATAATTATAATTCTTACTTATTGTAATCTATTTTATGTTGCATTAAAGATTGAAATAAAAACTTACATAATTTCTAAAGAGTATAAAAAAAAAGATATGACACTTAGAAATGGATTACTTGCATTCAATGTAGTAGGGAGAAATTTCTAGGGGTCTTAGTCATAGTTGATCTAAGCATGTCAGCCATGGTACAATTTATCATATAGTTTTAAAAGAAATTTAGAGTGTAATTGAATCCATATTAATGTTTGAGCATATAGCACAAAGATAAATATATGTTTTATTGATAGAAGATGAATAAAATACATTCAATTATGATTATATACAAGTTATTGATAAAGGAGAGGTTTAAAATTTGGCAGTGGTACAATTTTCCATTATAAAATTTTTGGCATAGTAACAAGGGAATGGTCAAAATAATACCACAAAAAATTGGCAGAAATAAGTAGTGCTAATAAGGCCAGAGCAATATAACATCATATAAGTTTCCCAAATTTACAATTTAGTGATAGATAAGCCCTTCATAGATTACTATTAGATGAAAAATGTTTGAATTAGTCTTGTATGTACTCACTTGTGTTTCTAATCATTCACCTTTTATATTTCATTATGTATTATCATTGAATGTTATAAGTGACTTAATTTTTTGTTGTTTTGAACAAATTTAATTAGAATGTCTCAAAACTCTCCAAGAAAGGGAAAGACTATAAAAAAAGACTATCTAATATTTCCAAATATATTTATAAAAAATATTGATCTATTTCAAAGAGGCCAAAATAATCTAAAGAGAAGAAAGCACAAGGAGTGGAGCCTAAGACACTATAGCAAAATTCCAAAAGGTAATAAATAATATATGCTTGTAGCTATTGATTTTTATATGCTTGTAGTAATTTATTTTGATACTTTTTTCACTTGTTATTTTTCTCTTATGTAATCTTGTAGTGTCATTGGCCTACTTTTTATGGTTATTTGTGAAACATTAAAAAAAATAACTAATCTTATATTTGCTTATGTACATGCATGAATGGATACATATAAAGTAATAGAGGTCCATGATTAGAGGGAACTTTGTAAGTTTGTCAATATAATCTCAATTATTATTCTAATATGGTAGCTTAATATATGTTATTATTAAAAAAAAAAAATTTTATTACATGTATTTAAATGACTATAATCTTGAGCCCATTGAATAAGAATTGAAGTATGTCTCAAGGAAGGGTTACAAAAGAATGGTGGAAGATATGCATTCCATGCTCAATGTAATTAATTGTTAATTATGTGCTTATTTTTTAACTCATATGTAGTTGGAATTATCCATTCTTGATTGAAATGTATTATATTCTTAAGACTCATGATGAGGAGGGTGAATTGGAGGAATCATAGGGTATTCACAACTTTTTAACTTATATGTTTTTTATTATATCTTTTAATGTTAGAAATTTATTATTTTATTTAACTCATGTTCCTTTACTATGTTTTTATAGAGTAAGAATGAGGAGGTAATTAACAATAGTTCAAACAAATTTTGATGTTAAATTCACTTCATTTACTTATATTTGTACACACTTTTTCATGCAACGTTGTATACAAATTTGACATTTCCCTAATGTGGTAGTGTACCATTTGTTTACATGTAGAAAATTTGCATTGTTATTTTAGGATTTAATTTAAAATCACATTGTCACGTTTATATATACATGTTATTTTCTTCCATCATATAAAATTGATTAAATGTTAGTGTGGTACATTTTCATAATTGAATTACAAGAGGAAAGTGTGGGGCAATCAATTTTGATCCCAAAAGAAATCATGAATTGAACTCTTCTTGGGGGATAGAGGTTGTAACAAACAATCAAGCAAAGGCTATAGATTTATATCAAGGATTATGACTCCTCAAGAATAAAGGGATAGAAATTGTCACTATGGTGGGAGAATCCTCATTATGATCAAATATATGCACTATAACTAAACTCTACAAGCCTCTCATTTGGTTCAACTCATTCTTGGATCTCAAGCTCTAGTGGATAGTTATGAAATAATTAGTTTCTTCCAGGTTATAAGAATCCATAATACATAGGAAAACATAAAAGGAAATGATATTGTCACTCTAGAGCCCAAAAATATTTAGATAAGGGTGGGGTGGATTCATTTTGTCCCCTCTCCCTTGATCAATGATCCTTTATCATAGTTACTACCATAACAATTTGGAGTGAAAAGTGGCTTTGCATGGGGATGGAGAAGATATGGTAGCTAAGGATCCCATGATACATATGAATGTCGGTGGCCTCTGACCTATTCCAACTAGCTCATTTTGGTAGTTTTCCAGTTCGACAGTTTTTTCCTAGTTTTTGGGCCCCTGACTTCCGGGGCCGTTTTGAGGCCCTAAACAACGTTTTTAGGGCTCGCCACAGTCAACATGTGTAGGGCTCGCCACATGAAACATGTGTAGTCCTCTAATAGACCTTTCCAACGGGATATCGTGTGCCAAAATTTACAAACCTAGGAATTTGATGTACTAACATACCCAAACAGGGCCCACAAGACTTTTGGTGCTTCATCTCCTAGGGTTAGGTTTTTTGATGTCTAGGGTTTTTGACATTCCTGTTTATTGTAAAAAGGCCTTGAGAGCCTCATTGTAATTATCTTATTGTGAATGAGTGCATCTGTCACATCTCATCTCATATATAATCCACCACCATTCTAGCAAGCTTGGTTTTCGCTGCATTTTACAGTTTCGGCTTATTTCCTTATTGAATAGAAACTAGTTTTACTGTATTTTTGTTATTGTGTGTTAAGCATATTTTGATAATAATCTGTATTAATTTCATTCTTCTCATAAAATCTGGATCATTGGTATCAGAGTGGTATTCTCCTTGTCGTTCTTAATGCATGTCTCTAACGAGGTCAGGGTACAAAGAATTGGGTCTCAAGCTTGTTTCTCTTGAGGATAAAAGCTATCGCATGCCCAAGAGACCTCTCATGATGGGAGAAAATAAATACGATGAGATAGGATATCCCTTCAAAAAATTTCTTGAGGAATCCCTCATGCAAGAGAGGAACGATATGATGGATAGTTTTGCGCAAATCCTTCTACGACTACCAACAGGCGATGCATCTTCCTCAAACGAAGGTGTCGCCCCCTTTAAGTTACAAATCAACTTCAATATTCCTATATTTGAAGGTCATATAGACGCATATGTTGTAGACAAATGGTTGAATCTTCTCAAAGTTTATTTCTCTATCCATAACTTCTCGAATAGAGAAAATATTACTTTTGCGCTCCTCAAAGTCATTCCCCGTGTCAAATATTGGTGGGAAACTTTCTATGAGGAGAAGGAAATAGAGGAACCCTCATTATTTACAGTTGTGGTCAACTGAGAGTCCTTCAAGGATGCTATTGAGGAAAAATACTACCCTGTTGGAAGTTATGACGACCTATATACAAAATGGACCAAATTGCGGTAGGAAAGAGACTAAGCAGTGCCCGAGTTCACAAATATATTCCATAACTTGTGCACCAAGCTAGGTATCAAAGATTATGAGCGACATATGCTACTCAAGTATCACAGCAGTCTGCATAGATACATCCAGGCCGAAATGGATTTTTTGTACATCTCATCCTTGGGTATGGCCTACCGATATGACGTCAAAATCGAGAAGAAGATCAAACAAAAGATGCGGCAATTTGGGCCTAGGAACCCCTCACGGAAAAATCTAGGAAAGGGCAGTCTCAACCCATAGAAAAAAGGATAGAGAAAAGACGAACCACCTCAAGAAAACTAGTCTAGGTTGCAAGCAAAGAAGTACACCAGAAAGACAAAGAAATATATCAGGAAGTCGTGTGACTTCCATAAGATCCCCTAGCATAACACTATTGATTGTCGTTCAAAGAAGTCACTGGTGGATAAGGTTAAAACCTATGAATCAGATGCAAGTTCTCACTCTGAGTCAGAACCAGAAAGGGGGAGATACATCATTGATGTACAACCCAGTGCTACCATTGTTACCACCAAGCTCCAGCCCGGTGAACCAGACAAGCGAGAGGAAGGAAAGCACCTTTTTCATTCACAGATGTGGGTGAAGGGTACCCCATTACACTTCATCGTTGATAGCGGTAACCAGAAGAACCTCATCTCAACAAAGGTTGTCAAGAGACTTTCCTTGCCGAAAACACCACACCCGCATCCCTACATCATCGGATGGCTTCTTCAAGGAAGTGACATCCACATCATCCAACAATATCACATGTCATATGACATCAATCCCTTCAAAGATGAGGTATTTTTTTATGTTTCCCGTCTCGAAGTCTGTAATGTTCTTTTGGGCCAACCATATTTATGGAAATGACATGTTGTATATGAGTCTAGGCCTTGCAATGTTATTATTACTTTGAACAATAAATTGTACAAGATACCAGAGGCAGTCCCACCTAGTGTTATTTCCTTGATCTCTGCCAAGCAATGCAGGAAGGTCATCTCTCAGATGGGGAAATTTTTCTTCTTCGTGATTAGCTCTCAGAAGGAGAAAAAGATCGCAGCCACATCTAGGGTCTCCACAGTCGACCTCTGAAAATAGCAGAAGAAAGTGGATAAGGTCATGGAATCATACTTAGATATCTTCTCCTCACCTACCAAGGTACCTTTGCACTGTTAATTCAAGCATCCCATCAATCTGATCCCTGATGCACTTCTTCCCAATGGGCCAGTCTATCGTCACTCTTTGTTAGAGAATGAGGAGATCAAGCAGCAGATCCAAGAACTACTCCACAAGGGGCACTTTTTCCTAGCTCATCACCTTACAGGAGCCCAATCATGTTGGTACATAAGAAAGAAGGAACCTGGGGACTCTGCATTGATTACCGTGTTAGGTTCCTAACCCGCACATAGGTAGAACAATATATTCAGATGTAATAAAGGTCAATATTAATAAGGCCTTTCAATAAAATAGAATAAGGCAGATGTAAGAAGACCTAATAGAAGCTTCCGCTTCTAGAAAGATCTTCCTCTAGATGCTTCTTTTTAGTATAAATAGGAGTCGAGGGTATGAGAACCCTAGCTTGGATATTATTGTAATAGAGCTCTACTCAATTGGAGGTTTCCCCCTCAAAGAGGCCCGTGAACATTGCTTTCAGATTCAAAGTGTTATTTTTGTTGTTATTCTTATATAATTTCAGTGTTATTGTGGTGAATGTTCTGGTTATATTGCTTTATTCTACCATTACTAGCATTTTATTTCTGTTCTGCATACATTTTATATCTGGTATATTACAAGTGGTATCAGAGCACTTTTCTCGATAGAAAGTGTGGGTTAATTTTTTTTTTCAGGGTAGAGACATATTCTGACGTCTTTAAGCCACAAAGATCTGTCGTTACGCGCATAAACCCGTGGTTGAGGGATTCATACACGCAGGAAATACAAGTGGTACTTAAGCACACATATGTTGGCCACCCTTGTAACCCCTGTTGGTACCCCTTTGAGTGGTAGCGCATCAGACAGCACCTGTGAACAGATCGACCTAGATTACTTGAAGCCCTCTTTAGATAAACTGATCGATCACCTGATTTCTATAGTGTCACCGAGAACAACACTAGGGAAGATACTCTCTAGTACCTAGGTAGTCGGGTAGTACGGCTAAGGGTACGATATATCCTCCTTAGTTAGTTCCCTGAGATATTGGGTCGAGTACTATTGTTGGACCCTGCATGTATATCAGAGAGCTATAGCACAAGGCAAACCCTTGTCTGTAGAACCCTTGAATACCTAACCCTTGGGGATAGAAACATAAACAAATTAAAACAGAAAAGATCTATTGTCGCGCAACTATGTTCGAGTTGCCAAGTAAATACACATTTCTTTCTGGTTAAGCATTTGGGCATTTCCTCTCTGCAGTATTCTTCAGACCAAAGTATAACTCCATAAAAATAAAAATAAAAATCTGGAAATTTTTTCACCATTATTTGAGACCTATTCCATTGGATTCATCTCTTCTCCCTTATCACATTCATCCATATCATTTTTCGGAAAAAAAAAATTACCTCGCCCGCCCCTTTTGAGTTTCCCCATACTCGTAGCCAATACTTGGAAGCTCACTTCAACACCTTGCAATCTGGTCTCATTGAGACCCAACAAGAAGTGAAACAACTCAGTGCCAATGTTGTCGCCATGAATACAACCATGCAGTCCTCAATGGGGGAAATCAAACAAGACATCACCACCCATCTTGAATCAGTCTTTTAGGCACTTTGCACCAAACTGCATATCCCTACAGATAACCCTTCTGCACCAAACTGCATATCCCTACAGATAACCCTTCCTCTTCCTCACCTCCTCATACTAAAGGTGACCATTCCTCTCATTCCCATACCTTGCAGAACCATCACTTTCAATGTGACCTATGCCTTCCATGGGTGGATGTGACAAAATTTGATGGCTTGGACCCCACTGGTTGGGTAACCCAAATGGAACATTACTTCTCTTTATACGACATTATAGATGACTTGGCCAAACTTTGGTATGGCGTTCTCCATCTAGATCAAGAACGTTGTCAATGGAGAAAAACTTCTCGTCAAGGGTATATTTCTTGGACACACTTTGTGGTAGAGATTTATGAACGCTTTGACACTGACACCAACAATTTGGGCCGTTTGACAAAGATGAAATAATTAGGAACAGTGGAAGACTTTATAGCTTCCTTTGAGGGCCTGCCTTTTAGAACAAAGGGCATGCTTGATGCATTTTTCCGAGAGTGTTTTATCAATGGCCTCAAGGATGAAATTTGGGCCTATGTCCTCATGGCTCGGCCTAAGAGTTGGGTGGAGGCTACCAAAAGAGATAAAGAAGCACAACAGGTTGTATCTTCTCAAAACTGCAAACCCTCCTTTATCCCTCACCCTAAACCAGTAAATCCCACTACCCCCTCTGCTCCACTAAAGATTCAAAAATTGACCAGGGATGAAATGGCTAAACGCCAACTCAAAGGCCTTTGTTATAACTGTGATGACAAATATTTCCTCGGCCACAAGTGTAAAGAACAAAAGATTTTTATGGGCATATCCGAGGATATTTCGGAAGAAGATGAAGAAACTCCCTCTATTTCTGAGTCACCTGAATCGACTGACATAACCCCTCCCTCAGACCCTCCTGAAGTAGAACCGGTTATTTCCCTCAATGCTCTCACTAGCTTCTCCACTCCCCAAACCCTCAAGATAATTGGTTACATCAAGCATCGGAAGGTCATGATTCTAGTTGATAGTGGAAGCACCCATAATTTTATTCATCGCCGCATTGCCCAAGAAACTCATCGCTACATCCATGTCGTCAATAATTTCCAAATCATGATTGTCAATGGTGGTTCCATGAAATGTGGAGCGTGTTTTGAAAATGTGCGTCTCCAGATTGGTGACTACCACCTAAAATCCCATATGTTTGCTATCAACATGGGAGGTTGTGACATTCTATTGGGTGAAGACTAGCTAAGGACTTTGGGTCCCATTCACATGGATTTTAAAGACTTAACCATGCAATTCGACCAGGAGGGCCACCAATATAAGTTCCAAGGCATCATCGTCAGTTCACCTAAGATCATTAGTTCCCATCGCATAGAAAAGATGCTCAAAAAGGGTAATTCTGGTGTTATCGCCCAACTCCATGCCATACAAGAAATAGAGACACCCTCGGTACAACAAGACCTCCAAGCTATCCTTTCTAAACATCAATCGTTCTTTTCCACTCCCCAAGGCCTCCCTCCTTCCCATGGTGTTCATGATCATTCCATTCCCCTTGTACCCGGAAGCCTTCCTCCCAATATATGTTTGTATCGTCACCCCTTTTCCTAAAAAAATGAAATTAATAAAATGGTCCAGGAACTCCTTAATGCAGGTGTTATCCACCCTAGTACGATCCCCTACTCGTCTCCTATGGTCATGGTCCTAAATAAAGAAGGTTCTTGGCGAATGTGTCTTGACTTCTGTGCCCTCAACAAACTTACCATCAAATACAAATTCCCCATTCCTGTCATTGATGACCTCCTGGATGAATTGAGTGGCGCCCAATTCTTCACTAAACTGGATCTTCATTCGGGCTACCACCAGATACGTATGAAAGAGGCAGACATTCCCAAGACTTCCTTTAGAACTCATGAGGGCCACTACGAGTTTTTGGTCATGCCCTTTGGCTTGTGTAATGCCCCCTCCACCTTCCAAAGCCTCATGAATAATGACTTCCGTCCTTTTCTCCACCATTTTGTCTTAGTTTTCTTTGATGATATCCTCATCTATAGAAAAACCTGGACAGACCATCTTGCTCATGTGGATCGAGTTCTCCATCTACTCTCTCAGCACCAACTTTTCCTGAAATAGTCTAAATGTGATTTTGGCGCCTCAGAAGTAGAATACTTGGGTCATCTGGTTGGAAAAGATGGCGTAAGGGTGGATCCTAAAATGATTGAAGCTATGCAAGACTGGCCTCACCCAAAGACTCTTAAGAGCTTGCGTGGATTTCTAGGCTTAACAGGGTATTATCACAAGTTTGTTAAGAATTATGGGAAGATTGCAACACCTCTCACTTCTTTCCTCAAAAAGAACTCTTTCACTTGGACTCCAGTCGTTGCTCAAGCTTTTCAAACCTTGAAGATGGTCATGTGCAACACTCCAGTCCTTGCCCTTCTCAATTTCACAAAGACCTTTGTGTTGGAATTTGATGCCTCAGGGAAAGGAATTGGTGTTGTCCTTATGCAAGAGGGTCAACCTCTGGCCTTTACCAGCAAGCAACTATCTGAAAGAAATCTGGGCAAATCAATATATGAAAAGGAAATGTTGGCTATTCTGCATGTCGTGGATCTGTGGTATCCTTATCTATTGGGGAAACATTTCCAAATTAGGACATACCATCAAAGCCTCCAGTATTTTCTGGAACAACGCATTTCCTCCCCAGAACAACAAAAATGGGTGACTAAACTCTTTGGATATGATTATGAGATCATTTATAAGAAAGGCAAAGACAATGTGGTTGCGGATGCACTTTCCTAAAAATATGAAGATGAAGGATCCCTTTTTTCTCTTTCATTCATTGTACCAGAGTGGCTCCAAGTCGTTCACCGGGAATGGCTACAAGATCCCAAAAGTTTGTAGTTGATCCACCAATTGCAGTCCAATGCTCCAGCTTCCCCAGGGTACTCTTGGCTCCATGAGGAACTTCGATACAAAGGTCGTTTGTATTTAAGTAAACAATCAAAGCTTAAATCCACGGTACTTTCTGAGCTTCATGCTACACCCACAGCAGGGCACTCTGGGTTCACCAAAACCTATGACAGGGTCAAACGTTCCTTTTTCTGGGATGGTATGAAACAGAACATTCGTAATTTTGTAGCTGAATGTGATGTGTGTCAACGCAATAAGGGAGAAATAGTCAAATCGTCGGGAACACTACAACCGCTCCCGATTCCACCTGCTATTTGGAAAGATATCTCTATGGATTTTATTACCAGCTTACCCAAATCGGGAAATAAATCCGTCATCATGGTGGTTGTTGATTGCCTTTCCAAGTATGCTCATTTCTATTCCCTTCAACACCCATTTACATCATCCATGGTGGCTCAAATATTCATAGATCAGGTCTTCAAAATTCATGGCATGCCACACTCTATTGTTTCTGATCGTGACCCAACTTTCACAAGCAATTTTTGGCAAGAACTGTTCAAGATACAAGGCACCGAATTGCATCTCAGCACATCTTATCATCCCCAGACTGATGGCCAAACGGAATTTGTCAACAAGTGTTTGGAAACATATTTGAGGTGTTTTGCCTCGGAAAAGAAAAATTAGTGGGCTCAATGGTTACCCCTAGCTGAATGGTGGTACAACACTTCATACCACATAGCTACATGCATGACTCCTTTTGAAGCGGTATATGGACAGAAGCCACCTTCAGTTCTCTCATACTTACCGAGTGCCTCGAAGGTCTAGGCGGTTGACCTAACACTTACAGCTCGAGAGGCTATTCTCCATACCCTCAAAGATAATTTGGTCATGGCACAGAATTTCATGAAGCAACAAGCAGATCAAAGTCTCTCTGAACATCAATTTGCAGAAGGGGATCAGGTGTTTCTTTGACTGCAACCTTACAAGCAAACTTCCCTCAAGGCCGAGCATTGTCAGAAGTTAGCGCCCAAATTTTATGGTCCTTATACCATGCTCAAGTGTGTGGTACAAGTCACCTATCAGTTAGCTTTGCCCAGCCATTCGTAGCTACATCATGTTTTTCATGTTTCATTCTTAAAGAAGGTGATTGGAGCTAAGTGCCAAATTCAAACCAACCTTCCAGAGTTAGTTGAAGAAGGATCCATTTGGCTACAGCCAAAAGCAGTTTTGGACCAGCGTGAGCGTCACCTACATTAGAGAACCATCAAGAACGTGTTAGTCCAGTGGAAGGATATAACTCCAATAAACGCCACTTGGGAACCAGCTACCATTCTGTATCAATGTCCTCATCTCAAGCCTTGAGGTCAAGGATTTTTTTAAGGGGGTGGACATGTTAGGGACCTAACCTACCTAACCCCTCAAGTGGGTAGAATAATATATTTCCATGTAATAAAGGTAAATATTATTAAGGCCTAGCTATAAGGAGGAATAATTCAAATGTAATAAGACCTAATAGAAGCTTCCACTTCTAGAAGGATCTTCCTCTAGATTGTTCTTTTGGATAGCTAGATTTAGTATAAATAGGAGTAGAGGGTATGAGAAGTTTTGTCTTGAAGAATTATTGTAATAGAGCTCTACTCTACTGGATGTTTCCCCATCGAAGAGGCAAGTGAACCTTGTTTCCTATCAATAAAAGTATAATTTGAGTGTTGTGGTTCCATATAATTTGTTGTTCCGATGTTATCTCTACAATATTTATTTATTCTGTTGTTATCTCGGTGTTATTTTTTTCATTATTTCTCTTCACTGCCAATATGATAGACCCAGTACCTTACAGAAAGCCACATTCAAACTACTATCCCATATTTACTAACTCATCAGATCTCAATGCAAAGGATGATGAATGAGGAGGTATGCCAATTCATGGTATGATCTAGATTTTATGATCAGAACGAAATGAATACAGATTATTATCTATATAAATTTTTTAGCCTCGGGAAACGTGTCATGTATTTAGGTTTTTTTTTTCGGCACATGGTTTTTGTTGATGGTTTTCTATTTCCGATTAAGGAATTAGGGTTTTGGACTAATCCAGGTCATTGGGTTAGGGTTTTGGATGCCGTTGGCTCCTATATGTATATTGTTAGGGTCCTAACCCGCACAAAGGTAGAGCAATATATTCAGAGGTAATAAAGGTCAATATTAATAAGGCCTTTCAATAAAATAGAATAAGGCAGATGTAAGAAGACCTAAATAGAAGCTTCCACTTCTACAAGGATCTTCCTCTAGATGCTTCTCTTGATAGACATATTTAGTATAAATAAGGGTCGAGGGTATGAAAACCCTAGCTTGGAGATTATTGTAACAGAGCACTGCTCGATTGGAGTTTACCCCCTCGAAGAGGCCCATGAACATTGCTTTATGAATCAAAGTGTTATTTATGTTGTTGTTCTTATATCATTTATGTGTTATTGTGGAGATTATGCTAGTTATATTACTGTTATTCTTCCATTTCTAGCATTTTATTTTTGTTCTGCATACTTTTTATATCTGGTATATTACAAGTGGTATCAAAGCTCTTTCCTTGGTAGAAAATGTGGGAAATTTTTTTTCAGGGTAGAGACGTATTCTGGCGTCTTTAAACCATAGAGATCTATCATTACACGCATAAACCCACGGTTGAGGGATTCATACATGCAGGAAATACAAGTGGTTCTTAAGTGCACATCTGTTGGCCACCCTTGTAACCCCTATTGGTACCCCTTCGAGTGGTAGCGCATTAGACAACACCTCTGTACAGATCAGCCTAGATATCCTGAAGCCCTCTTTAGATAAACCGATCAGTCGCCTAACTACTATAGTGCCACCGAGAACAACACTCGGGAAGATACTCTCTAGTACCTGGGTAGTCGAGTATTACAGCTAAGGGTACGGTCTATCCTCTTTAGTTAGTGCCCTGAGATATTGGGCCGAGTACTATTGTTGGACCCCACACGTATATCAGAGAGTTATAGCACAGGGAAAACCCTTTTCTGTAGAACCCTTGAATACCTAATCCTTGGGGGACAGAAACATAAACAAATTAAAACAGACAAGATCTGTTGTCAGGCAACTGTGTTCAGGTTGCCAAATCACTACACTTTTCTTACTGGTTAAGAATTTGGGGATTTCATTGCTGCATTATTCTTCAGACCGGAGTACAACTCCGCAGGTGTAAAAAAAAAAAAAAGTCTAGAAATTTTTTCACCATTATTTGAGACCTATTCCATTGGATTCATCTCTTCGCCCTTATCACTTTCATCCATATCATTTTTCGGAAAAAAAATTTGACCCCGCCCGCCCCTTTTTAGTTCACCCATCCTCATGGCCCATACCCGTAGCCAAGACCTAGAAGCTCGCTTCAACACCTTGCAAGTTGTTTTTCTCGAGACCCAAAAAGAAGTGAAACAACTCAGTGCCACTGTTGCCTCCATCGATACATCCATCATTACAACCATAAATACAACCATGCAGTCCTCAATGGAGGAAGTCAAACAAGAACTGACCACCCAGCTTGAATCTTTCTTTGCATCACTCTGCACCAAACTGAAGATCCCTACAGATGACCCTTTCTCTTACGCACCTCCAAAGACTGAAGGTGAACATTCCTCCCATTCCCATACCTTTTAGCACCATCACTTTCAACATGACCCATGCCTTCTGTGGGTGGAAGTGACCAAATTTGATGGCTCGAACCCCACTGGTTGGGTAACCCAAATGGAACATTATTTCTCTTTATACAGCATTACAGATGACTTGGCCAAACTCTGGTTTGGTGTTCTCCATCTAGATCAAGAATGTTGGCAATGGTGGCAATGGAGAAAAACTTCCCGTCAAGGGTATATTGCTTGGACCCAATTTGTGACTGAGCTTTATGAATGCTTTGATACTGACACCAACCATTTGGGTCATTTAACAAAGTTGAAACAATCAGAAAACAGTAGAAGACTTCATAGTTTCCTTTGAGCGCCTGGCTTTTCGAACATAGGGCATGACTGATGCTTTCTTTCGAGAGTGTTTTATTAGTGGCCTCAAGGATGAGATTCGGGCCCATGTCCTCATGGCTCGACCTTCGATTTGTATCCTCTCAAAACCATAAACCCTCCTTTATCCCTCACCCTAAACCCATAAATCCCACTACCCCCTCCGCCCCATTAAATATCCAAAAATTGACCAAGGATGAAATGGATGAACACCAACTCAAAGGCCTTTGTTATAATTGTGATGACAAATATTTCCCGGGCCACAAGTGTAAGGAACAAAATATTTTTATGGCCATCTTTGAGGATATTTCTGAAGAGGATGTTGAAACTCCCCTTATGCCTGAATCGCCTGAAATCACTGACATAAACCCTCCCTTGGACCTTCCCGAAGTGGAACCGATCATTTCCCTCAATGCTCTCACTGGCTTCTCTGCCCCCCAAACCCTCAAGTTAATTAGTTACATCAAGCATCGGAAGGTCATCATTCTATTTGATAGTGGAAGCACCCATAATTTTATTCATCACCGCATTACCCAAGAAACTCATTGCTACATCCATGTTGTCAACAATTTCCAAATCATGATTGCCAATGGTGGTTCCATGAAATGTGGAGGGTACTGTGAAAATGTGCATCTCCAAATTGGTGACTACCACCTAAAATCCCATATGTTTGCTATCGACATGGGTGGTTGTGACATTGTGTTGGGTGCAGACTGGCTAAGGACATTGGGTCCCATTCTCATGGATTTTAAGGAATTAACCATGCAATTCCACCAGGAAGGCCAAAAATATAAATTCCAAGGCATCATTGCTGGTTCACCTGAGGTCATTAGTTCCCATCGCATGGAAAAGATGCTCAAAAAAGGTCATTCTGGTGTCATTTCCCAACTCCATGCCATACAAGCAACTGAGACACCCCCGGTGCTGCAAGACCTCGAAGCCCTCCTTTCTAAACATCAAATGGTATTTTCCACTCCCCAAGGACTACCTCCTTCCCATAGTGTTCATGATCATTCCATTCCCCTTGTACCCAGAATCCTTCCTCCCAATATCCATCCATATCGCCAACCCTTTTCAAAAAAAAATGAAATTGAGAAAATGGTCCAAGAACTCCTTAATGCAGGCGTTAAACACCCTAGTATGAGCCCTTACTCTTCACCTGTAGTCATGGTCTTGAAGAAAGAAGGTTCTTGGAGAATGTGTCCTAACTTTCGTGCCCTCGACAAACTGACCATTAAAGACAAATTTCCCATTTCTGTCATTGATGACCTCCTGGATGAATTGAGTGGCGCCCAATTCTTTACTAAACTTGATCTTCACTCGGGCTATCACCAGATATGTATGAAATAGGCAGACACTCCCAAGATGGCCTTTCAAACTCATGAGGGCCACTATGATTTTTTGGTCATGTCCTTTGTCTTGTGTAATACCCCCTCCACCTTCCAAAGCCTCATGAATCATGTCTTTTGTCCCTTTCTCCGTCATTTTGTCTTAGTTTTCTTTGATGATATCCTCATCTATAGCTAAACCTGGACAAACCATCTTACCCATGTGGATCGAGTTCTCCATCTACTCTCTCAACACCAACTTTTCCTGAAACAGTCTAAATGTGCTTTTGGTGCCTCAGAAGTAGAATACTTGGGTCATCTCGTTGGCAAGGATGGCGTCAGGGTGGATCCAAAAACGATTGAAGCTATGCAAGACTAGTCTCCCCCAAAGACTCTCAAAATCTTGCATGGATTTATGGGCTTAACAGGGTATTATCGCAAGTTTTTTAAGAATTATGGAAATATTACAGCACCTCTCACTGCTCTCCTCAAAAAGAACTATTTCACTTGGACTCCAGCCACTGCTCAAGCTTTCCAAACCTTGAAGATGGCCATGTGCACCACTCCGATTCTAGCCCTTCCTAATTTCACAAAGACCTTTGTGTTGGAATGTGATGCCTCAAGGAAAGGAATCAGTGTTGTCCTTATGCAAGAGGGTCGACCTTTGGCCTTCACCAGCAAGCAATTATCTGAAAGGAATCTGGACAAACCCATCTATGAAAAGTAAATGTTGGTTATTCTGCATGTTGTTGATCTATGGTGCCCTTATCTCTTGGGGCAACGTTTCCAAATTAAGACAGACCATCAAAGCCTCAAGTACTTTCTGGAACAAACGCATTTCCTCCTTGGAGCAACAAAAATGGGTGACTAAACTCTTTGGATATGATTATGAGATCATTTACAAGAAAGGAAAAGACAATGTGGTGGTGAATGCACCGTCTCGAAAATATGAAGAAGAAGGATCCCTTTTTTTCTCTTTCCTTCATTGTACCAGATTGGCTCCAAGCTGTTCGCCACGAATGGCTACAAGATCCCAAAAGTTCGCATCTTATCCAGCAATTGCAGACCAATGCTCCTACTCCCCAAGGGTACTCTTGGCTCTAGGATGAGCTTAGATACAAAGGTTGTTTGTATTTAAGTAAACAATCAAATCTTAAATCCATGGTACTTTATGAGCTTCATGCTACACCCACAGCGGGGCACTCAGGGTTCACCAAAACCTATGACAGGGTCAAACATTCTTTTTTTTGGGATGGTATGAAATAGGACATCCGTAATTTTTTCACTTAATGTGATGTGTGTCAATGCAACAAGGGAGAAACAGTCAAATCTTCGGGCACACTACAACCGCTTCCAATTCCACTTGCTATTTGGAAGGATATCTCTATGGAATTTATTACAAGCTTACCCAAATCAGGAAATAAATCAGTCATAATGGTGGTTGTGGATCGCCTTTCCAAGTATGCTCATTTCTACAATCTTCAACACCCATTTACTGCATCCACGGTGGCTCAAATTTTCATGGACCAGGTCTTCAAGCTTCATGGCATGTTGCACTCTATTGTTTCTGATCGTGACCCAACTTTCATAAGCAATTTTTGGCAAGAATTGTTCAAGCTACAGGGCACCCAATTGCATCTCAGCACAGCTTATCATCCCCAGACTGATGGTCAAACGGAAGTTGTAAACAAGTGTTTGGAAACATGTATGAGGTGTTTTTCCTCTGAAAAGAAAAATCAGTGGGCTCAATGGTTACCCCTAGATGAATGGTGGTACAACACTTCCTACCATACAGCTACACGCATGACTCCTTTTGAAGTGGTATATTGATAGAATCCACCTTCAGTTCTCTCATACTTACAGGGTACCTCGAAGGTCCAGGCAGTTGACCAAACACTTTAATTTCAAGAGGATATTCTTTGTACCCTCAAAGAGAACTTGGTCATGGCACAGAATCGCATGAAGAACCAAGCAGATCAAGGTCGCTCTGAACATCAATTTGCAGAAGGGGATCAAGTGTTTCTACGACTGCAACCATACAAGCAAACTTCCCTCAAGGTCGAGCATTGTCAGAATCTAGCGCCCAAATTTTATGGTCCTTATACAGTTCTCAAGCGTGTGGGACAAGTATCCTATCAGTTAGCTCTACCCAGTCATTCGAAGCTACATCCTATTTTTCATGTTTCATGCTTAAAGAAGGTGATTGGAACTAGGTGCCAAATTCAAACCAACCTTCATGAGTTAGCTGAAGAAGGATCCATTTGGCTACAACCAGAAGCAGTTTTGGACCAGCATGAACGTCGCCTGCATCAGAGAACCATCAAGGAAGTGCTAGTCCAGTGGAAAGATACAACTCTAGTAGATTCCACTTGGGAACCAGCTACCATTCTGCAACACTTTCCACATCTCAAGCCTTGAGGACAAGGTTGTTTTTAAGGGGGCGGACATGTTAGGGTCCTAACCCGCACATAGGTAGAGAAATATATTTGGATGTAATAAAGGTCAATATTAATAAGACCTTTCAATAAAATAGAATAAGGCATATGTAAGAAGACCTAAATAGAAGCTTCCACTTCTACAAGGATCTTCCTCTAGATGCTTCTCTTGATAGACATATTTAGTATAAATAAGGGTCGAGGGTATGAAAACCCTAGCTTGGAGATTATTGTAATAGAGTGTTGCTCGATTAGAGGTTGCCCCCTCGAAGAGGCTCATGAACATTGCTTTCCGAATCAAAGTGTTATTTTTGTTGTTGTTCTTATATCATTTATGTGTTATTGTGGAGATTATGCTGGTTATATTACTGTTATTCTGTCATTTCTAGCATTTTGTTTTTGTTCTGCATACTTTGTATATCTGGTATATTACATATATTGTATTGTAAACAATGTAACACAATGAATGAATATAATATATGTTGGTTTTCCCAGTTTTGGGTTTCCAGGGGAAAAATCTCTTTGTAATGCTTGTATTTGCCATTGTATCTTTTCTGTTATTTTCTGAATATCTGTTTATAGTAGACATTGTACAAGGTTAGAATTTACATTTGGTATCAGAGATTTATTGGCTTCAGGGGGATGCCTTTGTGGTCAAGGGTTTGGCTCGGGACTGTGATAAGTCTTGTTACAGTGGGAGATCTGTGGTATTGTTTTTCAGGTGAAAATAAATGGAAAGAAATTTGAATATGGAGATCGAGAAGTTTAATGGGAAAATATTTGAGTTGTGGAAGCTCAATATGGAATATATTTTGGTGGACAGAGATCAGTGGATCGCGGTAGATCCAGGTACTGCACCTACAAGAACTTCTGTAGATGATTGGAAAAATATGGATCAGAAGGCAAAGAGCACAATCCGACTGTGTCTCTCCGATTCAGTATTACTGAATGTGTCAGAGGAAGCTACAGCCAAGGATTTATGGGAAAATTTGGGGAATTTGTATCAGTCTAAGTCCCTGGTAAATAAAATATTCCTGAGAAAGAAGTTGTATAACTTGAGGATGAGATATGGAGACTTGGTGGCAGATCATTTGAACGCCTTCAATAATGTGGTAAGTCAGTTAGTATCTACTGAGATTAAAATTTCAGATGAAGATAAATGTATCAGATTGTTGTGTTCTTTACCAGACTCGTGGGATAGTCTGGTTGTGGCCATAGGTAGTAATACAACTTCTTTGAAGTTTGAATAAGTGGTCTCATCCTTGTTGTCAGAGGAGATGAGACGAAAGAATATGGAAGGACATAGCATAGATGCATTATTTGCAAGAGGATGTTCCCAGGAAATAAATAGATCTAATTTCTCAAGTGGGAGATCTAAGTCTAAGGGTAGATCTAAATCTCCTGGAAATTTTGTAAGGGTATGTTGGAGGTGTGGAAAAGAAGGGAACTACAAGAAGCAGTGTAGATCCAAAGTTGAGAAAAAGAATGGATCTGAAGAATCTTCTTCTACAAAAGAAAATACCTCCAAGGAAGAAGGAGGGGATGTGTACTTGGACTCTTCAAGCACACATGAAGATCATGAGGCATGGTTGATTGACTCTGGTGCATCCTTTCATATGACTCCCCACAAGGAGTGGTTCTATGAATATGAAAAGTATGATGGAGGTAATGTTTTCTTAGGTAATGATTTGACAAACAGAATCATAGGAAGAGGAAGGGTCAAGTTGAGACTCATAGATGGAAGGATTAGAACACTACCTGGTGTTCTACACATCCCAAGTATGGCCAGAAATTTTATTTTTGTAAGCAAAATTGAAGATGCAGGGGTAAAAACAATTTTTGAAAAGGGAACTTGCAGAATGGTTCGAGGAGCAATGGTGTTGATGAAGGGAGTTTGGTTTGGAACTCTGTATAAGCTGCTAGGAAGAACTATTAGTGATGGGTTTAATAGCTCCATTGTTCCTGATATTGGAGTTGAAGAAGAAAGAACTCCTAGAGTCTCTGGAGAAAAGGTTATGTTGTGGCATCAAAGACTGGGGCATATCGGAGAGAAGGGTCTTCGACTACTACACGGTAAAGGTATGGTTTAAGTTATGTCTAACTTCTCTCTGGATTTTGATTTCTATGAACATTGTTTATATGGGAAGCAGAATCGGGTAAGATTCCCCTATGGTGCAACGAGGGAAGAAGGAATTTTACAACTAGTTCACAGTGATGTTTTTGGACCTGTGTCGGTCCCATCATTGGTAAAATCTATGTACTATGTCTCATTTATAGATGAATTCTCGAGGAAAACTTGGATATATTTCCTCAGGAAGAAATTTGAAGTCTTTGACAGGTTTAAAGAGTTTAAGGCTCTTGTTGAGAATCAAACAGAGAAAAGAATTAAGGTGTTGAGAAAAGATAATGGCGGAGAGTTCTGCAGGAATGAATTTGAATAATTCTGTAAGAAGTGTGGTATATCAAGGCAGAATACTACTCCATATACACCTCAGCAGAATGGAGTTGCATAAAGGATGAACAGGATGTTGATGGAAAAAGCAAGGTGCATGCTCAATGGTGTCAGGTTAGGGCAAGAATTATGGGCAAAGGCAGTGGGTACTGCATGTTATCTGGTCAATAGATCAACCTCATCAGCGTTGGGTGACAAGACACCACAAGAGGTATGGACTGGTAAGAAACCATCTCTCACACATCTTAAGGTATTTGGCTGCGGTGCATATGTTCATGTTCCAAAGGAAAATAGGAGTAAGCTGGATAAGAAGGCTGAAAAATGTATATTTATTGGATATAAAGATGGTATCAAAGGTTATAAGATTTGGAACCCAAAAACTAAGAAGGTAGTGTATAGTCGAGATGTGGTATTTAGAGAAATGAAGGATGTTGTTAAACAAGAAGTCCTACCAAGTAAGGAAGAACCAGAGAAAATAGATTTTGATTTAAAGGATGATGAAGCAGACTCTATAGAAGAACATGAATCAGAAGAAGAAGATCCTCATACTCCAGTATTGAGGAGATCAGATCGAGAAAGAAGGCTACCGGAAAGGTATAGTCCATCTGATTTTCATTCAAAATTTTCTTTGTCTATTACTGATGATGATCCTAGAACTGTCAGGGAGGCAGTGGATTCAGAGGATGGAAATCTCTGGAAAAGGGCCATGGAAGAAGAAATGGCATCTTTGGATAAGAATGAGGCTTGGG
>ML779842.1:764297-778662 GCA_009831015.1 Picea engelmannii | reverse complement strand
AGTTTTTGTTTAATTCTTGTTAATAGCTTAGTTGTTTTCTTTCTAACCTTTTACATTACAGCTGTCATGACTAGCAGAGCCCAACTAGGCATGTAAGCACTCACTTTTTGCTCACACATCGACGAAAAGAGTGCAAACAATATGGAAGAGAATACCCCTTTACCCCCTCATTCTATGGAGGAATATCCTCAATAGAGCAAGGTTCACGACACAATAACCTCCCAAGAAGAAGTTCCCACCTCTTTAGAGAATTTTCGAATTGTTTCAGAGTCTCCGGAGGATTTCCGCATTCCGGAGGGATATGAGAGACGTGTTCTCCAACTAAATTCAGCCGACGAATTCGTCGTCATCAATCCTTCTGACGTTCTGACTGGGTCTCATTCAAACCCTCTAGTTGACGACCCCTTTTGGACAACAGACATTGTTTGAAGTCCACCGCGCATGGTGCGGGATCTTTATGGAACAAGAATAAGTGTCGACGCGCCTATCACCTACACCATACCCTTAAACCATTTTACCGGTACTACCATTTTTTCAACTACACCGTCCGTTGATCCGAACACATCGTCCATTGGCCCAAGGTCCACTTTTTCTCTCCAGATGGCCCACTCTACAATGGTCCCTCACGTCCCGACTATTCCCGCCAGTAATTTGGTGGTTAGCCAAGTTGCAATTGGCACACCACTAACACCTAGAACTTCATCATCACTCCCTTTTGGGTACAGAGCACTGAATTCTTCTGTTGTCACTACTACCCAAGTTATGCCTAGAAGTTCTATACCTATACAACAACCCGGAGGGACCGGTCTTGGTGGCTTTAATCCGTTAAGCAGCACCGGTCAGTCGTTTACATCTGGTTCCCAAATTCCGGGAACTCCACCTCAAGCTGGGGGGCATCCTCCCACCGGAGGACAACTTCCATTTGGAGGGCACCCTCATGCTGGGGGGTAGCCTCAATCCGGAGCCTACCATCAACCATATGGACAAAATGTGTCTACCACACCCAATCCGTGGAATATCCCTTTTCCAGGAAACCCACAGTTCTCGGGTGGACACAATCCTCAAGCTCCACAACAACCTCTTCACCAGCCTCAAGGGACTCATCTATATCCTCCTTATGGACAAACACCAAATCTAGCTCATAATCCTCAAAACCCATCTGGTTATCCTCCACTCGTGCATGTTTCTCGAACCCACTCAAATCCTGTGTACTTTGGTCAACACCAACCTTATACAAGAGTACCCACTGGTTACAATTATCTGCCTAACCTAGTGTATGGTCCTACTATTGTTCCTATGCCACACCAGTATTACCCACAGGTTAACCGACAACTACCTTTCCTAGCGACTCTGGACCTCCCAGACTTGTCTCGGTTAATGAATGATCCTATTTTTCATTCTCCGGTTTGGCCATCTATTCCAACTAAACTTCCTTCTAATATTCCAAAATTCGACGGAAAGTCCGGAGAAGACCCAAACAACCACGTGATGACTTTCCATTTGTGGTGTTCATCCAACTCCCTCATGGACGATTCTATATGTTTGGGTCTTTTCCAAAGAATGCTTATGGGTTATGCAGCAAAGTTGTATATTGAACTACCACATGCTTATTTTCACGATTTCAACTCCCTTGCCATGTCCTTCCTCACACACTTCCAACTACCCATTCGATACGAGACGGGCACTAAACTATTGACCTCCCTTCGTCATACAACCTCTATACATATCTCTGATCATATTCATGAATGGAGACGACGACGAAGGTTAATCAAAGTGGTCATTCCTGACCAATTATTAGCGGAATGGTTCACCAAATCATTGTTACCCCAGATCACTCATGATGTTGCTATGGGTGGTGTAGTCACCGAGGAAGAAGCTATTGCTCGAGCTCAGTAACTAGATTTGGTTTATTCACAATCTGGTACTCTGTACGAATTGATACCAAATGCTACCCGTGCCACTACTGACCCATCCAAACCATCGTCTACCTCGCACATGGATGGATTCATTGGCTCCGTCAAAACCCAATATACTTCCCAGTTGACTGGAACAACCCAGCGGCCTGCTTCGACGTCTGCTCCCAATTCGACCGCACCCTCTTCTACCTCCCCTCAAACTCAAGTATTTAAGGTGAATACGGTCCAATCGACCCCTTCACAACAATTTGGAGGCAAGAAGAAAGCAAGAAATAAACCAAAGAAAAACAACAACAATGAACAACCAAAAAATCAACCTCAAACCCCAGCTGTTGGAAAACAACCACAACGGAAACTGAAATTCCCATGTCTCATTTGTGGCGATGATCACTACACTCGAGACTGTCCACATAGCAATGAAGTGGCCAAGATTTTTAATGGAAATTCACAACCCATTGTGCTTACCCAGCCTTTCCATAGCAGCAATCTTTGGTTGCTCAAACCCCCACTCCACGGGGCAGTTCCAACCAATCCCATGATGAGGCCTCGACAAGTTCCCACATTTACATGTTTAATGGGATTAATCTGACCACTCGCACTACGACATATGACACACTGATTAAACCTGATAAGTCGAAGCCCACTAACGGTTCCTTACCAGACCCATTACCATCTTCCGTTAGTCCTCCATCTTCTAGCCCTCCTTCCGGGCCACTTCAAATCGAGAAACCTTCGTTTGACTCCATCTTACGCCCTCCTAAGAGCACTATCTGGAAATCTACCTTTAATCCTAGTTCACGAGCTGCCCAAAACTACAACATTGTTGAAGATTTGGCTCAAGCACCGTGTGCTATGTCTGCTTTGGAAGTTCTACAACACTGTCCCAGCCAACGTAGAACTCTCTTATATGCCATTGGTGCTTTCTATACTGATTCATATAATAACCTCACATTTAATCTAGATGATCATCAACCTCGACTCTCCCACCAACTAGCTTTTCAGATCAATTTTGTTGTTCACAATCAACAAATCCATCGAACTATATTGGATGAGGGAGCCTCTACTTATGTCATGTCTTTAGCTTGTTGGAAAGGCTTAAAATCACCTGCCCTTAACAAATCCCATACGATGTTACGCACTTTTGACGGGAGAGGTTTTCTTCCTCACGGACTTTTACAATCCTTAGCCGTTCAGTTGGGCGGAAAAATTGTTACTGTTGATGTCAAGGTGGTCAATGCCCCCCTCTATTACAACCTACTACTTGGAAGAAGTTGGTTCTACGCTATGACCGTCGTCGCCTTTTCGATGTTTCGATGTGTACAATTCCCCCATCAAGGCAAAATTGTCACTATCGATCAACTAGATTTATGTACACCCGACGCCCGTGCCCCTGTCACCAACAACATTCCTTTTTTGGGAGACCACCAAGTTACGTATGAAAGCATTGGTGTTGGCTTGTTGAAAGATTCTATCCTTATGGGTACCTTCCCTACACCACTTCCACCCACCACACATCATATTTCCACCGTCAATATGATTTCCACTATGGCTTATCAATCTTTGGAATCATCTGACCCTTGGATTGTACCTAGTCCTATGGAATTCGATGTGCTAGGTGACACCATGCCACTTAGCCCAACTGAGGCCACATACGTGGCTATTCAATCTGCCTCTCCCTCCCTGGACAACACCCATCTATTGGCACCTGATGCCTACTCGATGTCGTCATGGTTCAATTCCCTATCGTCTGCAATCAATTACATTTCCCAAATTTTCCCTTTCGACGAATCTATAATGGAAATGCTTAGTATTGATGATGTACCTTGGGATGAAAACCATCATCGATCCTCTTTTCTTCCGCCTCTAGAAGAAATTCACCAAGACATACACTCTGTCTTCCCTCCTGATGTTACCCATTCCCCACAATCTCCCATCCTCACACAAGATACTCTTTCTGAGGGGAATATGGGTAATATCTCTACTACGATCGTTATTGATATTTCTATCAAATAAGGCGTTGTGGAAAACATTAACCTTGGTGTTAATTGCACACCCAAAGAAGTGGTATCTTACACCACTCTGTTTAAAGAATTCCGCGATGTCTTCGCTTGGAGCTATGAGGAAATGCCAGGGATCGACCCTTCGATCATCATGCATGAAATCAAGACTTACCCTGGTGCGAAACCTGTTCGACAGAAACTCCGCCCGGTTCATCCCAAGAAAATCGCAGCTATAAAGGTAGAAGTTGAGAAACTTTTAAAATCTGGCTTTATCTATCCCATCCCTTTGACAGAATGGGTCTCCAACCTTGTTCTAGTTGCCAAAAAAAAGGGACCATCCGTGTCTGTGTTGACTATCGAGATCTCAATAAGGCTTGTCCAAAGGATAACTACCCTACGCCCTTCATCAACCAGATCATTGATAATTGCGTTGGGAGCGTAATCTTCTCCTTCATGGATGGTTTTTTTGGGTATAACCAGATTGAAATTTTACCTGCTGATCAACATAAGACGGCCTTTATCTGCCCATGGGGAACTTTCGCCTATCGAAAGCTACCTTTTGGTCTCAAAAATGCTGGTGCTACTTTCCAGTGGGCCATGTTGTATGCTTTCCATGATATCAAGCATATTGCAGAACCTTACCTCGACGACTTACCTGCCCACTCATCCAATCGATCAGATCACGTTGATCACTTACGGGCTATTTTTCTTTGATGTTGGTTTTACCGTATCCGCTTGAACCCACATAAGTGTATTTTTGCTGTCGAATCAGGTCGACTCCTCGGTTTTGTTGTCTCTAAAGACAGGATTCAGGTGGATCCCTTAAAGATTAAGGCTATTCTAGCCTTACCCCGCCTACTAGTTTGACTCAACTCCAAAGTTTGCAAGGAAAAGCAAACTTCCTTCATCGTTTCATTTGTAACTACGCTGAGATAACTAAAGGATTCATGCGGTTGTTGCAGAAAAACACCCCTTTCATCTGGGATGACATCGCTCAATGGTCATTTGATGCTCTCAAGCATGGCCTAACCCACGCACCTTTGTTGCACCCTCCAGAGTATACAAAGGACTACATCCTTTACTTAGCCACCTCCACTTCCACTATTGCAATGGTGTTAGTTCAAGAGGACCCCAACGGTGAGGAACATGTGATCTATTACCTGAGTAAGAGTCTATCTGGACCTGAACTCCGATATTCACATGTAGAGAAACTGGCTCTGGCAGCCGTCATCGTTGTCCAGAGATTTTTCCATTACATCTTACTACGCACCACCATGGTGATTGCGGACTCAAACCCCATGTACCACGTCTTGACACGTCAAGTGCTCGAGGGAAAATACTCTAAATGGATCGTCATCCTTCAGGAATTCCATCTTGAATTTGTGAAGTCCAAAGCCAAAAAGTCCCTGGTGTTTGCGGAGCTCATCTGCGACCTCCCCCATGCTGATGAAAATATCAAACCTAGAGATTCTCTCCCTGATGAAACTCTTTTCCTCATCAACACCTCTGACCCTTGGTACAGAGACATCCTCCTTTATCTCCAAACCCAACGCTTTCAGCCTAACACTTCCCGTGAATATCGTCGACGTATTCGCCACCATTCTCGTCGTTATCTTATCGTCAGTGACACCTTGTATCGTCGTGGTATTGATATTATCCTTCGATGATGTTTGATTCATGTAGAAGTTGAATGTGTTCTGAATGACTGTCACCTTGGATCCTATGGCGGTCACCTTTCTGGGATGGCCACAGCCCAAAAAATTCTATGTGCTGGCTATTTTTGGCCCTCGATTTTCAAAGATTGTATTGAGGCAGTCAAAAAATGCCCACCCTGCCAAGTTGTTAACAACAAGTCACACACCCACCCTACTACGTTGCACCCCGTTATCTAAATCGGCCCCTTTTCCAAGTGGGGTATCGATTTCATGCAATGTAAGCCTACCTCAGCCGGGGGGCACGGTTATATAATCGTCGACGTCGACTACTTTACAAAATGGGTTGAGTCTATGCCTACCTTTCTGAACGATGGTCGTACTACAGCTCTCTTTTTTTTTAACCACATCATAACTCGTTTTGGTGTACCACGCGCCATTGTCATTGATCACGGTGCACACTTTAAGAACCATATGATGAGTGAATTGCATGCCAAGTTGGTTTTTCGCCATGAAAACTCATCCCCATAC
Source organism: Picea engelmannii (assembly GCA_009831015.1). Lineage (NCBI taxonomy): Eukaryota > Viridiplantae > Streptophyta > Pinopsida > Pinales > Pinaceae > Picea > Picea engelmannii. The sequence goes on along the minus strand of ML779842.1, from coordinate 772,563 downwards.
TATCCTCAGGCCAACGGACAAGTTGAAGCCATCAACAAGGCCCTCAAAACCATGATTCAATGCATGGTAGGGGAAAATAAGACATTCTGTTATCTACAACTTTTCTCCTCTCTATGGGCTTACAGTACTTCCGTGAAAACCGCATCTGGGTTTACTCCTTTCCAATTAGTGTATGGCATCGAAGTCGTTTTACCAATCGAGTGTGAAATTCCATCTTTGAAACTTAAAGTAGAACTCCTACCCCATACTTCTGCTGAAGAAGAACATTTCTTATATCTGACCAAACTGGATGAAACACGTCGTGATGCCACTCTCGTTAACGAGGCACATCAGAAATGGATAAAAAATCAATATGAAAAATCTGTCCATCCTCGGACTTTTGCAGAAGGAGACTTAGTCCTCGTCTATGACCAGGCTCATGACAAACTAGGGACAGGTAAGTTAGAACCTTTGTGGCATGGCCCTTACATTCTGAAACATGTTCTGCACAGAGGCACCTACGAGTTAGTCGATTATGATGGAATTTCCCTAGGAGAGCCCCAAAACGGGCTTTACCTTAAAAAGTACTATGCCTAGATCACCTAGCATGTGTACGTTGTACATTATTGTATTTTAGTTTGGTGTGTCTGGTTCTTTCGCGTGCTCGAGTCTTTTCCTTTTCCACTCATAATTGTGCCTTGTATTGTCATGCGCAGATGACGTCTTCCTTTCCTATCTTTGTCGGGTTTTCATATGGCGCTAGTCGACACACCCGGAACATTGCTTCGGCAGCATGGGTCATTTACCAATTTGACGAGGTGGTGAGCTCAGGAGGTATTTGCTTAGGACCAGCGACTAATAACATGGCAGAATATCATGTTGTCATCGGACTTTTGACCCAAGCCTCCTCCCTAGGTATCTCTCGTATCATTGTTAACCTAGACTCCCAACTCGTGGTCTATCAACTCAATCGTATCTACACTATTCGTAATCCTATCCTGCTACGTCTCCACCTACAAGTTCACTGTCTTGAACGAATATTTGATTACATCGAATACAGACATATTCCAAGAGAACTCAACAATGTTTCGGATTCATTAGCTAATTACATCATGGATCGGTATCTCGCCCATAGATAAGGTTTCATGAAGGAAAACAAATTGTACATCACATGTAAATAAAAACACATCACATTAAAGACACCATCATTCACAAATCTTTTGGCATTGTAAAAACTCAGAACTGTATATATATACATAGCGTGACTGAAAATGTTTTGATTACATCAAAAAATTATTTGGAAGAGCAAAATTTTGGGTCTTTACACCCATACAACATCGTCTGACAAGTTATACAAAATATACAATCACCAGAGATACTCTAATCTCTCTTCATTACATTGTGATGAGAGTAACATATCACTGCGCACACTACACATCTCAGTAGAGAATTAACATTCACTGGCACCCCCACAATGTGTCTCTGTATATGTAAAGGCACTTCTCTCCTCCGTAGAGGAGGAATGCCCATCATGAGCCCTTGAAGGTTTCTTTCAACCTCCCGGAGACCTATCACTGGTGCCCCCGAATCTATTGCAACCGGAGCACCCCCGCGACGTCCTGGTATTGGTATCTTAGTCGGGCGCACGGCTCCCTTGTCTGCATGTTGAAAATAATACATCCATTAAACACTCTTCTACGTACCCAAAAAAATATACATATGTTAAAAAACTTAAAACAAAAAACTAGACAAGGTGTTGCTTAGTCTCTCACCTGACGCATCCCAATCTTCCCTCGCTGGTAGGATTAAACCCATGCTCTCGTGAAATTCCACCTCGGCATATGGGAAGTATTCTATCCAAAGATATTGGTGTCTCAGCCAAGCGAAGAAGTCACCGGTGAAACGAAACTCGGACTCTGCCACTAGTCTCGGAGATAGACTAGTCCACCGTTCCATCCGTGGTTCTCCCACTGGTCGTACCGCCAATGCAATCTGAAGCTGCATCTGGGGGATGCGCTCTAAGAATAATGAGACCAAGAAAGAGATGTATCTGAACTGTTTTTGCCCCATTCTACATCTCGAAACCTGTTCCTTCATGTTTCGAAGAAACCCTGCACTCCAGTTAAACAATGTTGGCTCCAAACACTGTACTCCATAAGCTACCTGTGATCTCGATGCCAGATGTGCGCTAGTGTTTCCCATCACACTCATGATGGCAAACAAAATAGAACGAAGGGGTTACTCTCTGATGTCTTTGATGGGGATTCTACCCCCCACCAGTCTTGCCCCTGGGACACAATGACGTGCCAGGTACACACCCACCTGCTCTATAAGCGCCCTATGTCCGAAAAAAGCTATAGGAACCCCTCTTTTCGAGAGGCTCGTCAAGAAATATACATCTTCCAAATCGATGGTTAGAAGCTATGTTCCGATCCGAAACCCTTGCTCTGCGACATCCCACAAGCTGATGATGTACTCAAGCAAAAGAATCTCTTTCTTCATTTTTTGCAATTTGAAGAATTTCAGAAGGCCACAAGCTCTCAACGCAGCCCACATGCGAGGACTCCGCAAAGAAGCCAAATCATCGAGCTCATGCTCTCGTTCCTTCCACTCAATCATGGTCGTTGCCAAAATCACCTACAAACAAAAAAAAAACAAAGAATTTCATTATTCAATTTTTTGGAAATTTCTTAAGCAATTTAAAAACTTGAAATCTATTGCCCACACTGTTCCAAAAGGACCACGCCCTCTTTTTATCACTCAATAATCATCACGCAGCAATAAAACATTTTAAAATTCAAATAATTTTCATAATGGTTGCGTGGGTATATTTTTGAGTTTTTTGTGGATTCTTTGACAAAAACGACCTATCTACTCAAGTGTCAAGGCATTGGCATCTATGCTATCACCCTCTAAAAATGTTTTTGCAAACAAATGTCTTTTTCCCACCATTTTGATTAGAGGTCGATTTGATCTTTTTTGGAACGACCTAGGGCTTCGTTTTTTAAATATTGCTGTGAAAACAAATATTGAACCATGTAATTGAAAGAAGGGGAGATGAAGATCTACTTGGTCCAAACGGTGATAGAAACGGTCAACCGTAGCTCCGGTATCAAGCAAAACAAGATCCACCTTCAAAGTGAGAAACTCCACTGCTACAAATCCTTATGCAAATGAAATGGTAAATGAAGATTTTTCTTGTATTACTATTTATAAATTTCCATTTTTTATAAGGTATAGTTATTTGTGGGTTTCTCTGACAATGTAATGGTTTCACTAAACCTCTGGATTGCAGTTTTGACACTACAGGTTTCAAAGCAGTTCTGATTGTTTGTTTACCTTGTCACATCCACAAGCATAGTCTTAGTTCGTTCTCAAGCTCAAGAATATAAGAACGCACCGAGTAGACTTTTATCTCTTTTTCGGACCCATATGGACACACGAAAAAGGAACCCCCTGGAGTCATCTTTAAACCCTTTCCAGACTCTCTAAATATGAAAAGATCGACGAGTGATCTTGCTTCCTTTCACACTCGTTAAAAGGTTCGAAAGGGCGTCTTTCAAGTGGTAGTTTATCTCTTTTTTGGACTCGTGAGACTAACTATATGAAAAAGGAATTGAGAGAGTTCTCTTTTAAGTGTTTTTCCAGACTCTATAATCATGAAAAACCTTCAAGTTTTCTGTCTTTGGACTCGCTAAAATGAACATCGACAAGCCCATACGGGACCGAACCCTTACTTCTTCTAGTTCGTTAAACAAAGGAAGAGGAACTTACCGAAGGTGAGTTATATCGAGCATGTGTTACCCTCCTCGAGCTCGTTAAATTAAAAAGAGGTACTCATCTATCTGGATGGGGGAAAATTTGAAAGAAGCAAGCCAAGCAATATCTTGAGAACATTACCAAGCAATTCTTAGAGTCGCCCTTGAACACGGCACTTTGTATTTTTCACGCATTTTAATCCATTGAACCTCTGCACTGAGCCAATCCTTTGAGTTTCTTTCACTCCTTTGGGTCGCCTGACGTAAGTCATAGCATCCACTGCATCATAAAGTTTTGGTCCATGTCATGGTTTTGCTGTTGTGCCTCAGTGTTCAGGGGAAGTATCTGCCTCGAGAGTCAGCCATCACAAATATCTTGTCTCGATACCCATGTCAGTCCATGTTCATTTGATCTACCAATTACATCCCTATGTATGTTTCATGTCGTTGATGGGGGATACATTAAGGCCCTCCTTCGACGAGCCTATTCCTGTCGACTTCAACACATTATTCAAGAATTAGACTTAGAAACCAGTTAGTACTTTGAGACCTACATACCTCAATGGCAGGCCTCCTCACGTCCGACAGCAGGTTTACATCACTGACCTCTGATCGGATGATTCCACGGATGTTCGACTCCAGCTCATCCATTCACATTTGTTGGAATGTACTTGGGTACCTTGGGAATCATTGACATTAATGGTGATCTCCCTCGCGCTTGTTAACAGTTTACATCATTGACCGGTAATCAAGTGGTTTCTACAATGTTCGACATCAGGACATCTATTCACATGGTTAGATTCGTACTACATCGGGATTGGTAAGAAGACCCTGGGTTGAGTGATAACTTTGATATGTACTTTGCCCAGGTTGCGAAGGAGTTTCTCTTGAACAATGACACATATATTGTTACATAGATCCACTTTGTATTGGTCGTGGCTATGTCTTGTCATCTCGTAGATCCACTGTGTATTCTTCGTGGCTACGATCAGTTTAGGTCATCAGAGTATATATCCACACTGTATCCTCGGTGGTTATACCTTTTTATCAATACAATTATGGATCCGCAGTGTATTTTATGGCGGCCATATCTTGCAAGTCTTGATCACCCAAGCATAGGTATGCCTACCTTGGGTTTGGAACATGTCATAATATTTGTTGGATGTTTGTGTGCAGCTTCTGTCAGGTTCTCCGAGTCTATACCCTTTCTTGAAAGTCTACAAAGAATTCCAGTTATCAGTTCTCATCTTCTAACTTCATACTTTGGGGGGCAATCTTTTACACATCAACATTACTCGCTTTGATAAGTGTCGCAAGTGTCGCATGTTGCTCACAAGTGTCGCAAGTGTCTCATGTTTCTCACAAGTGTCGCGAGTGTCAAGCAAAGCATACTACCATGATACCTATGTCATACTTATAACGACATTAAGAAGACGCTTAAAATGCCTCAAACACTTGATTTGAAGGAAGAGGGATGGTTAACTGAAGTTAAGTACCTCTTGCCACCTGAAAGAAGCTTTCAATCTAAGGTTTTAGAAGAGAGCGCTCCCCTATATCACCCTTAGGAGCGCTAGCGCTCCCCTATAAAGTGCTAGGGAGAGTTATAACACCAAACAGCCCTTCTGAGGGAGTGTTATGGATTTTAAGAGCGTTGGCACCCCCCTAAAGCCTACTAGGGAGCGCTATAGTGCTCTAATGGCCTTTTTGAGGGAGCGCTACCTATTCCGAGCAGCAGTTGATCTATTGAGGAGAATAAGGGGAAGATCTTTCAATATTGGAAGGCAGTTGCATTCGAATTTCTGGTTCAGCCATGATCTTAGGAGAACATCCCTGGCTTAAGGAGGGAAATACTCAACTTACCCTAAAGATACCTCAAGAGGTTAGGCCTCTCTAAACCTATATAAACAGGCTCTATCATGGTGGAAAGGAGGAAGAATTGGAAGCATGAAACCTATGATCTCATAGGAAACACACAATGAACTGGAGGAAAGTAATTAGTGAAGTTGTTGTCATCCAGATCGTGGATCTTTTGAGCAAGGGTTAGACAAAGGGGACTTGACGAAGTTGTCACACTAGCATATACGGTTGTAAGTCACTTCTGTCATTGTTCTCACTAATATGACACGCTTGGCCTGTTTCTTTCTAGTTTGTGTTTAATCTCACATGAACTTGTCTCTGATAGATAGGTTTATTTCAAGCTAATATCAATAGAGTAGGAAGTGGTTGTACTATTGTTTGTCTACAGGGCTCATCGAGGAGTGAAAGATTGGAGCTCAACTCGGAGCGTGCAAGGACAAACGTCGGTAAAAGGTACTTCTTTTCTCCTTCCTCCTCATGCATTAGTTTGTCTAGATCTGAAAGGAATTCAGTGTCCACGCTAAGCGTCTTATGTCTTAAGAGTTAAAGGTCAATATTAATAAGACCTTTCAATAAAATAGAATAAGGCGTATGTAAGAAGACCTAAATTGAAGCTTCCGCTTCTACAAGGATCTTCCTCTAGATGCTTCTCTTGATAGACATATTTAGTATAAATAAGGGTCGAGGGTATAAAAACCCTATCTTGGAGATTATTGTAACAGAGCGCTGCTTGATTGGAGGTTTCCCCCTCGAAGAGGCCTATGAACATTGCTTTCTGAATAAAAGTGTTATTTCTGTTGTTGTTCTTATATCATTTATGTGTTATTGTGGAGATTATGCTAGTTATATTACTGTTATTCTGCCATTTCTAGCATTTTATTTTTGTTTTGCATACTTTATATATCTGGTATATTACATATATTGTATTGTAAACAATGTAACACAATGAATGAATATAATATATGTTGGTTTTCCCAGTTTTGGGTTTCCAGGGGAAAAATCTCGTTGTAATGTTTGTATTTGCCATTGTATCTTTTTTGTTATTTTCTGAATATTTGTTTATAATAGACATTGTACAAGGTTAGAATTCACATTTGGTATCAAAGCTTTATTGCCTTCAGGGGGACGCCTTTGTGGTCAAGGGTTTGGCTCGGGAGTGTGATAAGTCTTGTTACAGTGGGAGATCTGCGTTATTGTTTTTCAGGTGAAAATAAATGGAAAGCAATTCGAATATGGAGATCGAGAAGTTTAATGGGAAAATATTTGAGTTGTGGAAGCTCAAGATGGAAGATATTTTGGTGGACAAAGATCAGTGGATCGCGGTAGATCCAGGTACTGCACCTACATGAAATTATGCAGATGACTGGAAAAATATGGATCGGAAGGCAAAGAGCACAATCCGACTGTGTCTCTCCGATTCAGTATTACTGAATGTGTCAGAGGAAGCTATAGCCAAGGATTTATGGGAAAATTTGGGGAAGTTTTATCAGTCTAAGTCCCTGGTAAATAAACTATTCATAAGAAAGAAGTTGTATAATTGTAGGATGAGAGATGGAGACTCGGTGACAGAGCATTTGAACACCTTCAATACCATGGTAAGTCAGTTAGTATCTGTTGAGATTAAAATTTTAGATGAAGATAAATGTATCAGTTTGTTGTGTTCTTTACCAGACTCGTGGGATAGTCTGGTTGTGGCCATATGTAGTAATACAACTTCTTTCAAGTTTGAAGAAGTGGTCTCATCCTTGTTGTCGGAGGAGATGAGACGAAAGAATATGGAAGGACATAACACAGACGCATTATTTGCAAGAGGACGTTCCCAGGAAAGAAATAGATCTAATTTCTCAAGTGGGAGATCTAAGTCTAAGGGTAGATCTAAATCTCCTGGAAATTTTGTAAGGGTATGTTGGAGGTGTGGAAAAGAAGGGCACTACAAGAAGCAGTGTAGATCCAAAGTTAAGAAAAAGAAGGGATCTGAAGAATCTTCTTCTACAGAAGAAAAGACCTCCAGGGAAGAAGGAGGGGATGTGTACTTGGCCTCTTCAAGCACACATGAAGATCATGAGGCATGGTTGATTGAATCTAGTGCATCATTTCATATGACTCCCCACAGGGAGTGGTTCTGTGAATATGAAAAGTATGATGGAGGTAATGTTTTCTTAGGTAATGATTCGACAACCAGAATCATAGGAAGAGGAAGGGTCAAGTTGAGACTCATAGATGGAAGGATTAGAACACTGCCTGGTGTTCTACACATCCCACATATGGCTAGAAATTTGATTTTTGTAAGCAAAATCGAAGATGCAGGGGTAAAAACAATTTTTGAAAAGGGAATTTGAAAAATGGTTCAAGGAGAAATGGTGTTGATGAAGGGAGTTTGGTTTGGAACTCTGTACAAGCTGCTAGGAAGAACTATTAGTGATGGGTTTAATAGCTCCATTGTTCCTGATATTGGAGTTGAAGAAGAAAGAACTCCTACAGTCTCTGGAGAAAAGATTATGTTGTGGCATCAAAGACTGGGGCATATCAGAGAGAAGGGTCTTTGACTACTACACGGTAAAGGTATGGTTGAAGGTATGTCTAACTTCTCTCTGGATTTTGATTTCTGTGAACATTGTTTATATGGGAAGCAGAATCGGGTAAGATTCCCCTCTGGTGCAACGAGGGAAGAA
>ML779842.1:734588-764247 GCA_009831015.1 Picea engelmannii | reverse complement strand
CTTTGACTACTACACGGTAAAGGTATGGTTGAAGGTATGTCTAACTTCTCTCTGGATTTTGATTTCTGTGAACATTGTTTATATGGGAAGCAGAATCGGGTAAGATTCCCCTCTGGTGCAACGAGGGAAGAAGGAATTTTACAGCTAGTTCACAGTGATGTTTTTGGCCCTGTGTCAGTCCCATCATTGGTAAAATCTATGTACTATGTCTCATTTATAGATGACTTCTCAAGGAAAACTTGGATATATTTCCTCAGGAAGAAATATGAAGTCTTTGACAGGTTTAAAGATTTTAAGGCTCTTGTTGAGAATCAAACAGAGAAAAGAATTAAGGTGCTGAGAACAGATAATGGCGGAGAGTTCTGCGGGAATGAATTTGAAGAATTCTGTAAGAAGTGTGGTATAGAAAGGCAGAAGACTACTCCATATACACCTCAGAAGAATGGAGTTGCAGAAAGGATGAACAGGACGTTGATGGAAAAAGCAAGGTGCATGCTCAATGGTGTCGGGTTAGGGCAAGAATTAAGGGTAGAGGCAGTGGGTATTGCATGTTATCTAGTCAATAGATCACCCTCATCAGTGTTGGGTGAAAAGAATCCACAAGAGGTATGGACTGGTAAGAAACCTTCTCTCACACATCTTAAGGTATTTAGCTGCGATGCATATGTTCATGTTCCAAAGGAAAACAGGAGTAAGCTGGATAAGAAGGCTGAAAAATGTATCTTTATTGGATATAAAGATTGTCTCAAAAGTTATAAGCTTTGGAACCCAGAAACTAAGAAGGTAGTGTATAGCCGAGATGTGGTATTTAGAGAAATGAAGGATGTTGTTAAACAAGAAGTCCTACCAAGTAAGGAAGAACCAAAGAAGATAGAGTTTGATTTAAAGGATGATGAAGCAGACTCTACAGAAGAACGTGAATCAGAATAAGAAGATCCTCATACTCCAGTATTGAGGAGATCGAATCGAGAAAGAAGGCTACCGGAAAGGTTCAACAACTGGTTGACAATAGACTGGAGGATGTTAAATTGGTTCATGAATTTGGCATCCATGGTGTCAAATTTGTGTTGGAATTGGGTCTCGAATTGTGCAAGGCGGTAATTGGTAGAGATAATCTCAGATGTCGCAATTTGGATGGATTCCTTGGGGATTGATGGAATCTTGCAAGTCTTGGTTGTGAGTGGTGGCCATTTGGAGAGGGGGGGTGCGAGTAAGGGAAAATGGGCTGGTGGGACCACAAAAAAAGACTTATAAGTGATAGGTACCATGACGATCAAGATGAGAAGGGAAATATAATGGAATAGGTGGGAAAATAGGGAATTTGGGAAGGAGTCGGGTCCACTGAGAAAAAAAAAGGATTAAAAAGGTGATGAAATTCCCAAATGCTTAACAGGAAGAAATGTGTAGTAATTTTGCAACATAATGCAGAAGGCACAGTTGTGCGGAAATATATCCTGTCTGTTATGTTTTTGTTTCCATCCCAAGGGTTACGGTATTCAGGGTTTCTATAGACAAGGGTTTTCCATGTGCCATAGTTCTCTAATATACATGCGGAGTCCAACAGTAGTACTCGTCCCAATATCTCAGGGCACAAACTAAGGAGGCTATATCTTTCCCTTAGATGTACTACCCAACTACCCAGGTACTAGAGAGTATCTTCCCGAGTGTTGTTCTTGGTGGAACTATAGAAGTCTGGTGGCCAATCATTTTATCTATAGAGGGATTCAGGAGATCTAGGTCGATCTGTATACAGGTGTTGTCTGATGCGCTACCACTTGAAGGGGTAGCAAAAGGGGTTACCATGGTGGCCAACATATGTGCGCTTGAGTACCACTTGTATTTCCAGTGTGTATTACTCCCCAACCATGGGTTTATGCACATAATGACAGATCTTTGTAGCTTTAAGATGTCGGAATACGTCTCTACCCTAAAAAAAAAAAAAATAACCCACAATTTTATGGTGTGGAAAGTGCTCTGATACCACTTGTAAGGTACCAGGTCTATTATATTAGCAGAGAAGAAAAATAATGCAAAAAATAACACCGAGATAACAACAGAATACAGAAATATTGCAGACGTAACAATGGAACAACAAATTATATGGAACCAAAACACCTAAATTATACCTTTATTGATAGGAAACAAGGTTCACTTGCCTCTTCGAGGGGGAAACCTCCAGCAAAGAAGAGCTCTATTACAATAATTCTTCAAGACAAAACTTATCATACCCTCTACTCCTATTTATACTAAATCTATCTATCCAAAAGAACAATCTAGAGGAAGATCCTTCTAGAAGCAAAAGATTCTATTAGGTCTTCTTACATTTGACTTATTCCTCCTTATTGCTAGGCCTTATTAATATTGACCTTTATTACATGGAAATAAATTATTCTACCCACTGGAGGGGTTGGGTAGGTTAGGTCCCTAAAACTTTAATTCTCTCATTTGGTTATGTGCTTCTATGTTGAATCTGAGGATTTCCATGGAGCTTGGAATAGGAGGTTTGGGTGCCTTGGATTAGGTCTAGAGTGAAATTGGAGTTTGGGGAAATCAAATCAACCCTTGAATTGAAAGTTGTAGAGCTATGGATAATTTTCACTTTCATTTGGTTCAATGTGTCATATGTGAAATTGTAGAGTTGAGAAGGGGGTTGAGGAGATGTGAGCATCATATATCAGAAGTTTAGGATTCAAACACTTTCTCTAACAAAAAATGGGAAGGCTAGAAAGAGGATTGAGAGAAAAATGTAGAAGTTGAAGCTCAGTCTTAAAATCGACATATGTTCATCACATATAATTAATTGAAAGCTACAAAAGGTTGAGAAAAAGAGTTTTCAAAGTTTATGGTAAATTCCAATAATAGGTATGTAGTCTTGGAAGAAACATATGGTTCTCTGTTGGATATGGTTTCAATAATAGCCAAAGATTTTTTCCTTCCATAGGAACAATTTATTCCCTAGCTCCCCTTTGCAAATAGTCCATTGGATCATTCAAACATGTAGTATCTAGGGTGAAAGAGGAAGAAATGGTGAAGCAAAGACAAAGTTTGGATGAAAACACAGATATGGATCAATTAATTAGAAACCCAACTCATATGTTAGTGCCAAAGAAGAATCCCTCGGTGAGCATGATTTCATGTAATGCTTCTTATTAGAAATGTTTTGCAAAATAGTGTTACTATTAGCGTAATTTATTAGGTAGTATACCAATAGAAACCATGGAAATACCTCTAGGATAAGAGGGGTAGTATAAGTACTAGGTAATTATTAAATTTGAGTTTGTGGGGCATTTTGAAGAACTTGTCACATACATGCTTACTCTCTTTTGTATTAATTGGTTGTCTTATTCAGTCATGAGCAATTTTTAATACAAATTCTACTCATTTCTACAAAAAAAAAACACATTTGTGTTTGTGGATGTACATGGATTTTTTCATCATGGTGTGAAATTGTTTGATGTTAGTTGGGTAGTGTGTTTATATATACATGGTTTTAGCCCTTATAATTAGTACATTTGAAATAGGGTTGTTCTAGTCATCAATCTAATCAATATCTAAATATTATAAAAGTATAAATTACAAAAAATAATAATTAAGACTTGAACCAATAATAAATAATAATTACTAAATTCATGATAACAATAATAAAAAAAATTATTAAGTAATAATTAATTAAATAATTAATAATAATAAAATTAATCAAAATAATAAAATCATTAATAATAATTACATCACAATTTTGACACTATGACACTAATATGATGCAAAATTACTTTAATATGACACAATAACAATGCTAAATAAAAAATAATGCCAAAAAACTGGAGCTAAAATGATGCATAAATGAAGAAATGTGACACAAAAGATGCAAATACAATGAAAAAATTCCATATTTCAACACTAATATGATGCTAATAGAATAAAATACACTACCATCATGACGCTAATAAACTCATAGTGATGTTATTATGATGCGTAACAACTCTAAAGAGATGCAAAAACACATTTTTGATGCAAAACCAATGCAAAAATCACTTTGCAAAGTTATTTTCCAAAAAAATCGATGCAAATCTAACACAACTTTGACACAAACCACTTCCTACATCACAATAATTTTAGTTGCTAAGATGAGGTCTCAAGGAGAGTGCATAAAAATGTAAAAAGGAACACCATGATGTAAACTCAATGTGAATGATGGTCCTACATCACATTTTTCAAAACATTACAGTGTGTTATGACACTAAAGTGATGCTACATGCATGTATTGTAGTAGTGGACATGTGCCATGGAAAATAGGACCATTTGAACACCAAGGGTGGATTGCCAATGTCTAGGACACTAAAGTATGAATGAAGTGGTGGTGGACTATGTATGATTTTTCACAAGTTTTTGATTGTATTCAATTTGTGTGCATCTCTATTCATAAAGTAAAAGAGCATTTGGTATTGTAGGGATTTTTTTAATTGCTTCTACATCTTGCATAAAGCATGTAGTGTTAGGGGTATTGATTTATTGTTGAGCATTAGTACACATGTGTTAGGGGCATTGATTTATTGATGAGTATTAGTGCATATGGAGGGTTTTTACTTGGTGGCCAAATGCGCACACTCTACATTTGCACATTAGTACTATTATACTTGAAGTATATTTTGTGTGGTGAGTTCATGCTATGTATGTGTGTGTGTGAACCTAATGATTAAACATTTAATAAATATGTGCATCTAGTAAAAAAAGAAAAATTAAATATGTGCAAGTTTATTAATGTAGAGAATTAGTGGCATGTGCATACATATTTACTCAGTTGCATATTTTTTTAGAGGATTTTACTATGTTTAGAGGATTATATGCATGGTTTTGGCTTTATTATTAGGGTGATGAGCATGATTGTGAGTTATAAATAAACGAGGAAGAGGGTTTTGGAGATTATGCATTCTTATCTCTATGTGAGAGAGAGGGAGATTGAGAGATTATGAAGATCGGTCAATGAGGTCTTAAGGAATTAACTAGAGTTGTTAAGCTTGAAATTGATGATTCTTAATTGAGAGAGAAAGTTGGTAAAAACCAGTGATTGCAAACTCAATGGGTCTTGAACTCACGGTTTAAGGGAATTAGATTGGGAGGAGAGCACTCTTATCACCAACAATTGGTCACAAATATCATTGCTAGAAATTGTTGTTGTTGGAAATATCACCATTAAAGTTGTTGCTAGAGATATTATTTTGCTAACTACAAACTTCAAGTATTATTCAAACCTCTTATTTTGGTTTTAATTAAAACTCTAATTTACATTAAAGTTATTTACATTAATAAAAATTGTCCTTTTATTATTTATTCAGATCAAGTTTTAAAACCTAAAAAAAATATTTTAAATAATAAAACTATATGATAGAAATTATATATTAAATTAGAAGATAATAACGTATAAACATTCTACTAATCATTATTAGTCTCTGTTGTAGGCATAGAGGGACTATAGCGATCGATAAATTGTTGACCTGTCATTAGCTTGTGCGTTGACCAGAAATATTTCCCTATTGTCTATTGTTGGAACAAGGGAAGTGAAAACATCGATTTTTATATAATAAAAAGTATCATGTTTGTCAAGATCTGATTGGACAAAGGATTGGATGTCTTATTGCCACCTTCACTATTCCCAATGTAAAATATGTTTGCATTTCCAAAGTATTTGGTAGTATATGGTCTTTTTTGAATCATAAATTTTGTTATGCATTCGTCGAAAGTGGATTAATGCTACCATTAATTTGAATGTTTGGTTTAGCATTTTATGCTAGGTAAATTTATGGCAATGTTTGACATGGTGGCATATCCAAAGTTTGGTTTTGCAATACATTCTCTGGTGTTCGAACTATTGTTACAAAAAATATATGAATTTATTTGGGATACGTCAGAGACCTGCCACATTGAATTTTTTTCTTAAATGTTTACAGTGCATTTCTGACAGACTTAAATGTTTACCTAATAGGCTTGGTAGTGTTGAATGGTTACTTAACAGGCTTGTTACAAGACATTTTCTTATGTTTTTAAAATTTATATGCTCCAGTGGCATTGCTGGTTCATTGGTCCATGCTTTCTTTTTTCATGGCACTGATTTCTTATTTGCATGTTCTCGTTGTTCTTGCTTGCCTGTTCATGTTGTTGCAGTTTGCATGTTTGGGTTTTTGCAGTCGTGATTGGAAGAGCCTCATTCCTAGGGGGGTGGTTGTTGCTTGTTCCTTTCTTCGTTGTATGATGTTTGTTGTTGCTTGATTCGACTTTGCAGGGTTTCGGTCCTGCGCCTACACTTGGGCCTTTTGTTGCTTCTTGGTTGTGTTCTTATTTGGTGATTTTTCTTATTTTCCTAGGGTTTGCAATGTTGGGATGTTGCATCTACGGTTGGATCTCTGGTTACATTTTTTTGCACTTTGGTTTGCATAGAATACTATTAAGATAAAATAATAGACTAAAGAATTGCAGGCGATGTAAATTGCATCTGTTACATGTTGAAACAGATTTTGTCAGCCTCAAAATATATTTCATAGCTGCCGATGCATTTTCCATGGATTCTGTGTTATATGGTTTCATAGTTATGAGAGTGTCTTTTGTTGTGTGGGAGATATAGTTGTTCTTTGCCTTTTACTTTCCTCTTGTAAATTGTGTTTGACTCTAGTTTGTCGTGTTTCTATGGTCATTTTGAGCGACCATCATTCGGTTGCATACTTAGCCAGTTTTATGGACGTGGCTTCGCGAATAGGTTCTATAGAACTATGGCAGGTTGTGTTCGGTGTATACATTAGCTTTGACGAATTAGTTTTCTTTAAAAGAAGGCCTCCTGGACATAAGAGAATGCAATTTATGAAATTATAGGTTTCCTGGACAACATAGGTTAATGATCGCGACTTCTGGAAGTGGCGGGCTGAAAATTGGGATTTTTAAGATAAAATAACAGAGTAAAGAATTGCAGACGATGTCAATTGCATTTGTTATTCTTTGAAGAAGAATTTGTCGAGCTCAAAATATATTTCATAGTTGTTGATGCTTTTTCCATGGATTTTGTGTTACTACGGTTTCATACTTATGAAATTGCCTTTTGTTGTGTGGGATATATAGTTGTTCTATCCCTTTTACTTTCCTTTTGTAAACTGTGTTTGACTCTAGTTTCTCGCGCTTCTATGGTCATTCCAAGCGACTACAGTTCAGTTGCATACTATGACAGGTCGTGTGTGGTGTATACATTAGCTTTCCCGAATTAGTTTTCTTAAAAAAAAATCCTCCTAGACAGAAGAGAATGTAATTTATGAAATTATAGGTTTCTTGGACATCATAGGTTAATGAACGCGGGTTCTCGGGGTGGCGAGCTGAAAATTGGGCTTATGTTGTTATGTGCCCTGCAAATAGCATGGAGAGTTTCACAATCATTCTGACCGGTCGTCATTTGGTTGCATACTTAGCCAGTTTTATGGACGCGGCCTGGCGGATAGGTGGTATCAAACTATGGTGTATACATTAGCATTTCCGAATTAGTTTTCTTTAAAGGAAGGGCTGCTAGACAAAAGACATTGAAATTTATCAAATTATAGGTTTCCTGGACAACATAAATTAAACATAAGAAATATGTAATTTTATAAAGTAGATATATAAAGCATGCACGGAGCCCTCATCCCATACTTAGCCAATTTTTGCATCGCGGGTTCTCGGGGTGGGCGGCTGAAAATTGACAATCGGAGAGTTCCCCGATATACAAATTGACCATGGGACTTGCGGACTATTTGAATTTGAAGGTCGTCATGTCCAAAAGAATTAGCATTGTCGAAATAGTTTACTTTACGTACGTCGTTTTACATACCCTAGTGGACAAAAAAACACAAAAAAAAAAATAGTAAGCATTTTTTGGATCGCAGGTTCTCGGGGTGGCGGGCTCTAACTTCGACCACTATTGTTTTGTGTCCTACAAATAGCAAGGATAGTTCCGCGATATACAAATAGACAATTGGACTTGCAGACTATTTGAATTTCAAGGGCTCATGTGCAAAAAAATAGCATTCTCGAATTACTTTTCTTTATGTACGTTCTACATACGCTCGTCGACAAAAACAGAAAAAATAGTAGTAACGTATGTTACATAGGGCTCCATCCCCACTACATTCAGCGCTTCCCAATACACATTAAATATGCTTTCAAAAGTCAGAATCGACCAGGCAGGTTCGAAAAGATGGGATTTAATAACTGAAAAGCTCGAGGACATTTCCCATTAAAATAAATAGACAGGCTAATATTCAACCCTTCCTTGTTTTTTATTTTGAATAGGCAGGGAAGTTGAAGACTCAAACGCAATGTAGTTCCACGGTTATTAGATACTCAATTCACATTCTCGCTATGGCTTCTGCCAATGAGTTGTCCATCATATATGACCTTCCTTCTAGGTTGTCAGATGTTTTTTCCCCTTTACTGAAATAATAAAAATGTCATTGAATTTGAAGAACATTGAGTACTAAAGTGCCTTACCTATGAAAGTTCCTTTTTTCTTGCATTTTGAATTTGTGATTTTTTTTTTTCTTTTTTTTGCTTCTACAGTTTTAGTTTTCTTAAAAGCTTCAGCATAGTTCATGAGCGTGTCGCCCACAGAGGGCTTGACGTCATGTCCCTCTTTAATATTGTGCATTTTGAAATGATGGGCTTTAATAACTGAAAATCTCGAGGACATTTCCCACTAAAATGAATAGACAGGCGAATATTATGGGATCTAGTAATTTCTTCTTCTTCTTCTTCTTCTTCTTCTTCTTCTTCTTCTTCTTCTTCTTCTTTTTGTTTTTTCTCCTGCAGTTTTAGTTTTCTTAAAATCTTTAGCATAGTTCACAAACATGTCGCCCATAGAGGCCTTCACGTCATGTCCCTCTTTAATATTGTGCATTTCAAAATGATGGGCTTTAATAACTGGAAATCTCGAGGACATATGCCATTAAAATGAATAGATAGTCAAATATTATGGGATCTGGTAATTTCTTTTTGCCTGCATTTTGAATTTGCGAAAATACTTTTTATTTTATTTTTTTTGCTTGTGCACTTTTAGTTTTCTTAAAATATTTAGCATAGTTCACGAACGTGTGACCCACAGAGGCCTTGATGTCATGTCCCTCTTCAATATTGTGCATATCTTAGATGTCAGATTTGAGAATCTGCTCGGATATGGGAATTTTAATACGTGCTGCTAGTCACTATTCAGCGTACATATTCAAAAAGATTGGCATTAATAACTGAAAATATCGAGAACATCTGTCATTAAAACCAATCAACACAAAATGCATGGAAGACCATCCAAACTTGCTTTTAAATACTTATTTCCATTTCTCTCTATCATCAAAGAGTTGCGATTTAGGGTGCCTTCGTTCTAATGTTCCTGGTCATGGACATGTAAGACAACTTAGAGATGAAATTGAGGGGAATATGAAAGAAGAGAGACTGGTTTTATGTGACATGAGCTTTGAGTAAAAAAATAACTTTGTTATACAAGAGAAACTCAAAGAGGAAGAAAAAAAAAAGAACAAGTATATTTTGGTTGGTGTTCTCCCTGTGTTCGATGGTTTGGTTGGTTGAAAAGGTTGCCTCGGGATTTGTTTGTTGAACTTCTTTGTTTTCTTGCTAGGAATTGTAATGGACTTTTAGGTCACCTACAAGATAGTTATTCATTTAAGTATATAGCTTCTTCCAACAACACAGATTTGGCCATTGTATCGAATTGTAGAGATCGCACAAGTATTTGTCTTCCTCGGAGGCTGGTAATAGAATCAGTATGGGTGCATAAAATGACATAGTATCACTACAAGAGTTTCTATTTCATAGTTTGATGACCTACATGTGGCTCTGGTAGCCGACTTGACAAAAAGACATGTTCTTTGTCAAAGTTTGTTCGGTTTCCTCTGGATGTAGTTGCAGAGTCCACATATTTGGCATCACCTCCGAACATTCCAGACCTTTATGTGGGCCACCATACCTCCCCCACTATGAGGAAAGATATATTTTGATGCCATCTGCAACATTTGATACACTTTCCAGACGTGTGCTGGTGCATTCTGCAGCATTTGATGCACTTGCCACACCTCAGCTACCCGAAGAAGTTATGTACCTCAACAGATTTTTATTTTTCATTTGGGTTGGATGTTTCTTCCAATTTACTGTAATAAAACAAAGAATTTCCACATACAAATCCTCAAGCAGGCTTCTCAACCAAACAGACGATCGAATACAAGGAGAATACCAGTCACTATATACTTGAATTTTTTTCCCCTGCCTTAACTGTTGTGATATAAAACGACTTCGTTCACTTTGAAATCGGCCTGAATCGCATTTCTAAGTTGTCTCGGATGTGAATGCTCAGGAAAATTGCAAAGAAAACACCTTAAACCCCAACTTTTCGATGGCAGAAGGAAATTAATACTTGACAAAGACTGGAATGTTGAATAAGCAGCCATTGCAAGCAGGCCATATCTGGAAGAAACAAGGTATTCAAAAAACTGGGATAGATGTACTTCGGAGCACCGATTAAGTACAAAATCCAAAATTGATATTCAACTCGTTTTTTACGAATAAAGAGTTTGAACGTCAAGAAAAGTGTGAAGAAGCTTCACCAATGTACATATTTTTAATTGGCCGACGGCAGGCGAAATCGCAATCGTTGTCGCAAATAGCCTCAGCTGTATTTTGTAACATGTCTTATTTGAAAATAGAATAATTTTGGTTTATTTCTTAATAGTATTTTCCAATTTCTGGTATTTGTTTTAATTGTATTTTGTACCTTCTTCCCCTTTGTCGTTAAACATGAAGGACAAGCTTTTGTTTCTGTTGCTCACTACTTCAATCTAAATAAAACCTGGTATGTTCTTTCTTTACATTTTACATTTAAAAATACTTTTTCATAGGCCATGCTTATCTTGCGTCGGCTTTGTATTTAAAGAAAGAAATTGGAGGACTTGTTCTGCTCCCATTCCTTGGGTTCCGTAAATAGAATGAATTCATGAGTTACAACAAGGCAGTTGAAATGTTGACGCAATTTTCCTGTGAAGTATGTTGGATATATTGCAGCTTGTTCTATTTGATAATATCTGTGCATATATACTAATATCAATACTGTTGGAAAAAATACCAAAAACTTCCTCTTCGACAAAGCTTAGGCAGTTATGTTTGGGTTTGCAGTATTAAACAAATATGTCCATTGTTCTGTCATATACATCTTGCAGCCTAGGAACTTTTGTAGTTTGCAATTTATGCTTTAATTACTTAAAGTCACAGCAAATTTTGACTGCCTTTAATTTAATTTAGATATTGATGTTTATGGAGAGCCATCGTTTGCTGATGTCATTGCAACGAATACAAGATGAATAGATGATAAGGAATTTATCTCGTTGAGACCACAATGCAAATTCATGTTTCTTGCTGCGCTATGTACATCTTGCAATCAAAATTTTCCTGGTTTCAACGAAATTTGCAAGCTGAAGAGCATCTTGCAAATTGGGAGATCATTTGCATTTGAACAGAAACAATCCATTAATATATATTAGTATGAATACTATTCAGATAAATATGAAAAATTTCTCCATTGATAAATACTAGTATGAATACTATTGAAATAGATATCAAAACTTCATCTTGGCCAATACTTAGCCAGTTATCTGGACACCAGGCCCCGGGTTCGCGGTATCCAACACCTATGTCCCATGTTTTGTCATATACATGTTGTAGGCAAAGAACTTCAGTGATGTGCACTTAATTCTTTTACTAGTGAGAAGCCAGCAGAGGTTCGAAAACATTACCATTAATAAACGGAAAAAAAAAAGGTTTTCCCGACTCTCAGATACTTATCTCTTTTCCCATTTTTCTTTTCCCGTCCAATTATGGCTTTCTGGTTTTATACTTATTTGTCTTTCTATGTACGGTGGGATGACATGTCTTCATCTCCATCTATATCCTCGCAAGACTGATCCGACCGACCATTGTTCCATTCCATACTTAGCCAATTTTATGCCCATCACTGTGGGGCCGACGCTTGTGAGCCCAGCTGCTTATCGTTCTACTATATAAATCTTGCACTGAAAACATTTGTGATCTACAATTCTACTATGGGTTCCTCATATACATTAACTTTGTTCAAAGTATATGTTGTTGATTTGCATTCCTAGCAACTTCGTGTCCTTCCTGACATACATCAACAATGGTCTTACCAGTGACAAGCAGACACAATGATATGAAAGATACTTCCATGATCTGCAATTCATGCCTTAACATCTCCATCTATATCCTCGCACGATGGATCCGACTGACCGTTGTTCCTTTTCATACTTAGCCAATTTTATGCCCACCGCTGCGGGGATGGCGCTTGCGAAATAATCTGCTTATCGTTCCGCTATATACATCTTACACTCAAAACATCTGTGATCTACAATTCCACCGCGGGTTCCTTGTATACATTAAGTTCATTCAAAGTATCTATTGTTGCTTTCCATCCCCAGCAACTTCGCATCCTTCCTGATATACATCAGCAATGCTCTTATTAGTGGCAAGTGGACACAGTGGTACGAAAGATACTTCTGTGATCTGCACTTTATGCGTTAACTGGTGAGAACTCAGCAGGGATTCACAATCATTTGCATTAATAAGAAAACACTAGATGTTCTTCTGTGAGATACTTGGTTCTTTTTCCCTTCTCTTCTTCCCGTGTATTATCTAGAATTCCACTACGAACTTCTTTGTCCTTTTTCCCTTATTTTCTTCCTGTGTATTATAGGACTATAAAATATGGACATGATATTTTATAGAACATGTACAAATTCTACATTCCATACCTAGCGACATTTTGGATCGCGGGTTCCCGGTCGGGCGGGCGGGCTCAAAATTGGGCCTCCATTGTTATGTTCCCTACAAATAGCACCCTGAATTCCGCGATATACAAATTGACAAGAACACCTGCGGACTGGCTAACTCAACATTGCACTTCTATTGTTACGTGTCCTCCAAATAGTGCTCCCAGTTCCGTGATATAGAAATTGACACACGTAGTGAATGACTAGCGGGGTGGAGATTTCCATTGTTTACGGATGCTAATCCCTATGAAGTATCTAACAGTATCTAAAAAATTATTTTAGTTTTTATTTTTTCCCTATATAACAGGTTCTAAAAAATTATTTTGAATACTAAAATAGCTCTTAGTAGTGATAATTGGACACAAAGGTACGAATCAGTTGGGATTGCAGTCTCCGCAATATACAAATTGACTACCGGATTCTTACATCGCCCGCTCTTCCATGTTACAGATTATGCATTCCAATGTTCAGAGCGATACAATTAGAAGGTTTGGGCCTCGCCTCCTTTGCAGACACTTTCTCAGCCTGTTTTGGATCCTCCTATTTCCCGGTTCATGAAATATGCATCTCCAGCGTTGGCGGGTTGACATATGTTTATCTCCATATATATAATCAGACAACGAATCTGACCGATTGTTGTTGCTTTCGATGCTTACGGTATGTTTCTTCGTTATATACATCTTCCACTCTAAATTTCCGTCATCTATAATTCCACTGCTAACTACTCCATTCTTTTTCCTTTTTTATTCTTCCCATGTATTATGGGACTATAAAGTATGGACATGATATCTTATAGAGCATGTACTAATTCCCATGATATTTTATAGAGCATGTACAAATTCCGCATTCAATATCTAGTGACATTTTGGATCACGGGTTCTCAGGCGGGCAGGCTCAAACTTGGACCTCCATTGTTCTATGGCCTACAAATAGCACCCATATTTCCGCAATATACAAATTGACAAGCAAACTTGTGGAGTGGCTGACTCAACATTGCACTTCCATTGTTTTGTGTCCTCCAAACAACGCTCGCAGTTCCGTGATATACAAATTGACACTCGAAATGGAGGACTGGCAGGGTGGATATTGTCATTGTTTACAGATGTTAGTCCCTATGAACTATCTAACAGTTTCTAAAAAAATATTTTGAATACTAAATCATCTCTTAGTACTGACAACTGGACACAGAGGTACGAAACAGTTTGATTGCACTCTCTGCAATATACAAATTGACTACCAGATTATGACATCGTTTGCTCTTCCATGTTACAGATTATGCATTCAAATGTTTGGAGTGATACAATTAGAAGGTTGGGGCCTCACCTCCTTTGCAGACACCTTCTCACCCTATTTTGGATTCTCCTGTTTTTGGGTTCACAAAATCTACAATTCCAGCGTGGTCACTCTACCACTGCTCACAAATGTTTCAAAGTATCTCTCGATGCCATCCATCCCCACTAACTTCCTGTGCTTATGGCTATCCTACCATATCATCTTCATTGTTATGCGTATTTCACTCAAAAATTTCTGAGACATACAATTTGACCCTCGCCCCCTCACCCTCAATGCTTGTACGTTGCAACCCTATTTTGTAGTTGTCTTTTTTCCCCTACCCACGACCTCCGTACTTTCTTACTATGCGATTAGAAACCTTTCATGCTAATAGTTGACCATGCAGGAACCGTCAACATTGTCATTAATGGCCGAAAACCTCGAGGAGATCTCCCATTATTACGCATTAAACCAAGATGTGCGGAGAGTTATTTTTTCCCTTCTGATTGTTCATCTCCAACATGCATCCTCGTGTTGGGCCGCTCAAGAAATCTACAATTCTTAATCGCTCATTGCAATATCCGACGTGTTGGAATTTCTATGTATGCAATTAGTATTGTTTAATAACAACACATCATGCAACAGTCATCCAAATTGTCATTAATCAACGAAAGTCTTGAGGACATCTCCCATTCACATGCTTTCAACCAAAATTTGCGCAGGGTTATATTATCCCTTCCAACTTTTCATTTCATTCATCGACTAGAACAAATAAAAGTTCTTGTAGACTTATGGCACCAGGTCGACAACAATTTTGTGGAGATACAGTAAATATTTTCGCACAAGAGGACTAGAGTTTTCAGTGGTCTAGGGCATACTTTTACTATTCATCCCGTTCTGCCCAAAACGAAGTGATTTGGACCTCTGGAATCGCTCATGCAGGTTGCGTTCCTGAGGTTTTTGACTCTAAGGAGGTGGTCTCTTGGTGCACTAAAAAATATATTCCAGGCCAAAGAATTATTCCACTGCGCAACCATTCTCCTATTTCTTTGTCGCCTCGGCTCTTCCGCGAGATGTTAAAATTGTCGAACCCAACATTGACGTTCAGAGGACAAGACTGCAAACAGTTTCTAGAAAAACATCATAACGGGTTGGACATATTAGCGAACTTCCTTGAAGACCTAACAACAGTTCCTAAAGATATCACAAGGCTGCAGGTAAGTTCCTTTAGAAATCCGTTCCGGGAAATTGCTTGTCTGGTTACAAAAATAACGGGACAGGCATCCACAGCAAGCATTTCCCATATAATTATTTATATTTTGTATTTCACAGTCAAGAAACAATACATTTTTTTATTGGGGGAAGCTAATTTCGATTGAGCTCTACTCCCAGTTGTCACGATTCAAAGAATCGAATAAATTTTATATGTCATCCTACTTGATTTTCGCAATTGTGTATTGTTGTCTGTTTCCAAAACTTTCTCTTTCCAATAAAATAAACTGTGGATTCGACCCAGTAACATTTTGGCATGAGGCCCTGTGGAGACACAAGGTCTCCCATTGTTTTTATGAAGTTTTTAATGACTTTGTCTCAGTTTTCAAAGATTTAATATTAGGCAAGGATGCTCCGCGGATGTCTGGCCAGGCAACCAAGTTTTTGAACAGGAAGGGCACACTTGAGCAAGAGGAAAATTACAGTGTCCTCATGGTCTTTAGCTCTAAGGAAAATCCTACCTTCCTTCCATGCCACATCACGGACAAGATGTTTTTTGCAGAAATAGCAAGGCAATACAACCACTGGTTTCATTTTTTCCATGACAAGAAAAAACAATAGTTCATTCCTCTTCCCTGGAAAGTCGGAGACTTCGTGTGCAGAAACATCAACACGATTGACGAGTTTTCCACCCATTTCAAGAAATTGAACCTAACGTACGCTGAAAGGCTAAAAGGGTTCAACCATAATGGAATTTTTCAAGAACATTTACTGGGTGTTGGCCTTAACACCTCTTTTATCCATACATACCTGACCCAAGATAGGGACAGTGTCGACAACAATTATGCTTATGTCGATTGCAACGCAAAGAGATTGCAAAGCGCCACTGAATTGTACAGACAACATGGAAAAGTATCCGGTGAGAAGAGTACCCAGTCCCCCGCCAACACTCCCAAGAGCACGACATCACGGAGCATCGCTTCAACGGTCCACCCTAGTAAGAAAGCAACCCAGAAATATTCGAATGGAGGAGGATATAAGAACCCTCCTCGCATAAATATTGATAGTTCTCACAAAATTCCACTGGTATAGAAGAGAAAAAACAATGCAGGGCAGGTGGAGGAACCCCAAATTGAAAGTGGAAAACTGCAATTTGAAATTGAAGCTGAGAACATGCAGAAAATTGGGTCGTCCACGGTGGAAATATCGGACACCGACTTTTTTGACATGGATGAATCCTTCATAATCCAGAGCGTTATTTTTGACAGCCAATCTAAAAGTCTAGTCATTGAAAAGAGAGATGTAACAAACAGGAAAGGCAAATCTTGCGCAGAGATTAAATTTAGCGAAATGTCATCGTCCCAAATCTACCAATTTCACCAGGGAACCGGTGACATTCTTCGTGATTCCATTGGAGGAATTGAGACAGAAAATGCCAATATGAAACAATGCCTCAACGAATTTGATCAGGCTTTCCTTGCAACTCCAGAATTTTCCAGTCCTTTGGCAAAAATCGTGCCTGCTACCACTGCAGCAAAGATGAAAGTATCCTCTACCCTCCTTGTGTGCTCTAGAGACCTTGTAGAGAATAACATCAACAAAAAAATGCAGGTAGTTACTGAAGCCTGGGAAACATCACAAAATTTAGTTTCCTTCAGAAAGAAGGCCAATGATTTGCTGGAAGAATTGGAGACGAATTTTAAAAATGAACAGATTTTCTGTGATCAAGTACTGGCCCCTTTTGCTAAATATGTCGACAACACATCGGAACTAAAAAGAATACAGGAGAAACTCCCCTCGCCAAAGCGCACCAAAAAAGTAAAAGCATGCTGGCAAAAGAAAGTTGACAACCTGCAGCTCATTGTCAAGTCATGTAAACAAGTCATATCGGAAAAGGAAGATTTAATCGCAAGCCTGCTCCAGCTGGACTTAGCTGAAAATACCAACTAGGTTCAAGATCCTAACTTAATTATCAAATCCTTGTCAGTCACCAAAGAAGCCTTCAAGGAACAATTTGATATTTTAAAGGGGTTGTCTTTCAAAAAGTTTTACAGCATACTTGAACATCGTCTAGATGAGCACGAGCGATGGGTACTGGACTATGCCTCACACAATGAAGAAATTGAACAGACCCTGCATAGTATTTCAATGGATCTAAGGAAATTAGAAAATGACCTTTACGACATATAAATCCGGGATGAACCCAACACATCCCCCATGAAAAGCTACATCGAAGAATGGTTCCAAAAGAGAATAGACGGCCTCGTCCCGGAAGGGAAACAACCCGTCAACATGACTACAGTGCCCATAACGATAGCAACAAAAACGCATCGGCTTCATAGTAAGTTTATACTGCCATCTTGTTTTGTTTATCAATCCAGTTTAAGTCTATGTTTTCAGATTCTCTTCTTTATCAATCCACTTATGTCCTCTTTCAATAGAAAACTATAACCAAACACTCTTAACTTCCAATTTTTTTTTTCAGGTCTTCCTCTCTACCGTCGCGCACTTCTTTCAACATTCCTAACTCTTGTACTTATTTCTTTTTATGGTCTGCAGGAGCCCCAATCCCAGACTATATGACAAATGCATTTAAATTTCCAGAAACATGTAACAGACATTATTAATTTTTGATAAATTCCAAAAAAAAATGATTCGACAATGCCCTTATTGTATACTAAATTTTGGGTTTCTAGGAACCTTTCTTGTTTGTACCAAATAAAACTAATTCGTATATGCTACATTTATTGTCTCCTATTGTATGCTAATTTTTTGGTCTTCAATGACGTTGATGTTTTAAATGTTGATGTAATTTCCAGAGATATGTAACAAACATTATTTATTTTATAATAATTTTGTATAGTTCGCAACGCCACTTCTCAATTTTTATATCGTGGAACTCTCGATGTTGTTTTTAGGGCACGAAACAACAGAGACCCGTTTTTGAAACCACCAGCCCGAGAACCCGCGGTCCAAAAACTGACAAAGTATGGAATGACCGCTCCCTGCATGCTCTATAAAATGTGTACAAAGAAAACTAATTCGGCAATGCTATATCTCTTTTGTCCAAGAAAAGCCTTAGTTTTAAAGCAAGCTAGTTCGAGAAAACATTATTACTATTCTATTGTATAACAGACATTAATTTTTTGTAAATTTCTATAGTCTGCAACTCGACCTATCATTTTGTATATCGCGGAACTTTCGGTGCTATTTGGAGGCCACGAAACATCGGAGACTCAATTTTGAACCCGTCAATTTCCAGAAATGTGTAACAGATATTATTATTTTTTGATAAATTACAAAGAAAATTGATTCGACAATGCCCTTATTGTATACTAAATTTTGGGTTTCCAGGAACCTTTCTTGTTTGTTCCAAATAAAACTAATTCGGATATGCTACATTTTTTGTCTCCTATTGTATGCTAATTTTTGGGTCTTCAACAACGTTGATGTTTTAAATGTTGATGTAATTTCCAGAGATATGTAACAGACAGACAACTCTACTTATCAATTTCTATATCGTGGAACTCTCGATGTTGCTTGTAGGGCACGGAACAACAGAGAGCCATTTTTGAAACCACCAGCCCGAGAACCCGCGATCCAAAAACTAGCAAAGTATGGAATGACCGCTCCCTACATGCTCTATAAAACGTGTGCAAAGAAAACTAATTCGACAATGCTATATCTTTTTGTCCAAGAAAATCCTTAGTTTTAAAGCAAACTAAACTCCGCCTATCATTTTGTATATCGCGAAACTGTCGGTGCTATTTGTAGGCCACGGAACATCAGAGGCCCATTTTTGAACCCGCCAGCCCGAGAACCCGCGATCCAAAAACTGGATAAGTATGCAATGAGGGATCCCTGCATCCTCTATAAAATCTCTTCCCCATACTTTATAAAAGTAGAAATTTCGTATGTATAGAACTAAATATCTACTTTATACAAGTACATATTTCGTATGTATAATTTTTTTATTTGTGATGAATTTCTATAGTCCGCAACTCCACTCCTCAATTTTTGTATCACAGAGAACATCAGAGGCCCAATTTCTGTATCGCAGAACTGTCAGTGTTTTTTGTATATCGTAAGCCCAACAACCCACGATCCATTAGAAAAGTACATATTTCCTATGTATAAAAGTATTTCAATGTATTTCAACTTTCTAGCCACGTGTCTATACTATGTCGCATTTAATCCCATCCCAACCTGACAGGGACTCCGCTGCTATGCAGCCTTGTTATTAATTATTCTCATTAAAAAAACCTTAAAACCTTAATAAATTATTATTAAAAAAATTGTGTTACCCTTGTTTTAGAAATTTACTTAATCATTTAATGTTGTTTTACCTTATGTAGAAGGGGACATTACACTCCTCTACATAGCTATGACAACTATGTTAGATTATCCCAACAACATGATATTTCTCATAGTTGAAATCTTGCAACTCGCTCTTTGTAAAGCATAAAGAATATATGACTTTCATATTCCAAAAAAAATAATAATAATGAAAATTATTCTACAAAGATGTGATGTCAAGGTCATATGTGACATATTTAGCTTCTTTAATTTTGGAAATTGGAATTTCAAATTATCACTTTCATTAAGTTATTTTGTCAAAAGTCAACCTTGGAGAAATTGGATGTGTAGTGGATATCTTTTTTAATTTTCATTTGTACTCAAATTAATTTTATAAAACCTAGACAATGGAAGTAATTATTTTTTGGGTATGTGATGACTTTGGCGTTTCCATATGAGTTAGAATATTGCATACCATGAGTTTCAAGTGGGTTGTCTTCGTACTTTGTGCATTCCTAGAGGGAGGGGTGGCTTCCTTTTCTAATCACCGGATTGTCTTCGTACTATGCATTCCCACTAAGGAGAAAATGATGGTTCTTCTTTCGAAACGTTTCAAATGAAGGAAAGACATGACCTTTATTTGTTTAAAAAGAAAAAGGTAAGAAGGTTCTTTAATATAAAGAATAAGAAGCCATTTTCAATGTTAAAGTTGTTTTGAAAATATGATTCGTATTGCTTTGGTGGTTCAATTTAAAATTTAAATATTATTTTATTGAATTTTGTGAAGTTAATGGTTTTTTAACAAGAATAGAAAATTTATATTCATTTCAAAAGGGTTGCAGTGAAGTTAGTAGCATTTACATCAAAATTCAAGGATAGTATTAAGAATATACTAAATTATAAACTAACAATGTTGTACTTTAAAATCTAATCTTCTATAGACAAGAGTTATAGGTGGTTCCATTAACAACTTGCTTTACAAATTGACACAAAAAACTTACAACTCGAAAGAACATACAAATGTTATGAGGCAAACACCTTCTTGAGCTTCATGCCCTTCTTTTGACTGATGGGGGGCTTGGTTCCTTGATTTCCATGGGGTCTCTATTCTAGTAGATTGTTTCATCCTCCAATAAACTTGCTTGTTGTGAATTCCCGAAGACAAGAATCTTGGAGGTGGGAGAGAAGGATTTCATACTCGAAGAGACAACTTGTAAGATAACCTTCCATATGACCAAAGAACTGGAGGACTTAGTAGCCTAGTTGTTTCCCCTAGGATATAGTCTCACCAAAAAGGGAACTAAGGTGGCCAAAATATGTTATGGAGGATACTAAAGTCAAATTATTAAAGTAACATTGGCTAATAAGGAAATATAAGTTAATTGGATAAGTGGAGAAAAAGACTTTGGAAAGCCAACTAACAATTTAAGTGAGAATTAGAATGTTGGAGTATAAAAGAGGATGAGGGCGCCTCACTTCCTCATTCTTGATCATTTTTCTTATGCAACTTTGAGCTCTGGAAGCTTGAGTGTTTTGAGGGTTTTGATTAGACAAACCCTATAGATCAACACGAAGGTGAAAGATCCCTCCTTTCCTGGTCCAAGCTTGGCCAAGGTGGTTAAATATTCCACCCTCACCATTCTATACAGTTCAGATCTACTTCAGCTAGCACAATGAAGAAGGGCACATCATTGAGGGTTTTCTCTACAAAGAGGGTGCACTACTCAGATTTAGTGGGTTCGATTTGGGCTACACAGTTGGGATCTTGGGAAGATCTGACCCTACATGCATTCTCCATAGCTTGGGAGACTTTTCTTGGTATTTTCGGGAGTTGTCCTCCTCTCTTATTATTTAATTTGGAGTTGGGAGAAATTTCTTGAGGGCACATTTGTAGCTAGAGATCTCTTACTAGTGGATAGATCTGACACTTTTAGCAAGGGGAATTCACCTTATGAGTCATCCATACCCTTTTCTATAGGATATCATCATTGTTTCGGTGTTTGGAGTCCAAATTTGAGCAGGTCGAATCTCATTGGGTCACTTCATCCAATTTAGGGCGCACCTCAGCCAGGAAACACAATAGTTTGGAAAAGGAAAATAAATTGATCTTATAGATCTTTTGCATGTAGCTAGTGGAGGATTTGGGAAGTCACTATCTCTCTTTTCTGATATATCTTGGGAGTGCTACCAGCCACATCTTCTATTCTCTTATGTATATTTCCATATCTGCTCACTCTTGTATTGAGGTCAGTTATATATATTAAATAAATACATATCTGAGTATTGTGGCTATTCTTGTTGTTGTTTCTATGTGTTTCATTGTTGTTTAAGCTCATGTCTATCATTGCAAATTATTTGTGCTATCAAACTTAATAACAAACCCCAACACAAGCTCAATAAGACTATAGATGTGAACTGTTTGACAAAACCCTTCCACCAGAAAAGAATTAAAAGTGAAAAATTCTACATAGATCCACTTGGGAATCTTAGACAATTAGAGAACGAAGCATGTTGCATTCGGCTTCTAGATAATCAATCAATTTCTTCTATAGCAGAATGAGAGTCATGATGTTTTCACTTTGCATAACACTAGCATGTTTTATCTCTATGATTTTAGAAGAGATTAGCATGAGAGATCTATTGTTGGCCTGGGTAATTCCTCGTGCCCATGAAGGGTTTTGTCGACCTTTTTTTGTCTCAAAATTGTCCATAACTATAATCGAAATATCTTTCACAGTGAAACTAAAATGAAAATTTCTAGACCAAACAAACCTCTTACAACAATCTTTGTTTCCAATCCTTTAACAAGTCAAAAGGAGCAACATATCCCTATCACGACTATTCCTTTCTAAATATTGAAAAATATAAAAAGTAACAAGCACTATAAGCATGAACCGAGGAATGAGGGCTTGCCTAATTGAAATAAGAGAAATTTCCTACATTGAGGATCTAGTATGACTCGAAGCCACCTCCCATGGATGCATGTGTTATGTCTCTCCAAGAAAATCATTGTTCCTACACCAAAATACCACAAAGGCCACTAAAACATGACCAAGCTCGCTACCAATTCCACCCTTCCTCAAAACACAAGCTGAATTGAAAGGAGAGAAAAAACAGTGGTACCTCATGTTCTAAATTGTCCCATATATCAAAGGGAAATGCACTACACTGCATTTAATCAACTCAAGCAAGCCTAGGTGAACCAAATGTGGGAGTTGCAGAGGCCACATATCCTCCATCCCAAACTTGCCTCCAATTGTTAGTGTGTAATGAATGCCTATTTAGTATTGATTTGGGTGTCGTTCAATTAATTAAGGAATTGGGGTAAAGCTTCAATCCCCGTTTTTTATTAAGGAACCAGGATCAAGGGATGAGACCATCTTTGCCCAATGATTTGCTTAACCATTCAACTCTATTTTAGTGCGATCAAATAATACTTTGTCGAAATATGGGATGATTATTTTGATGCTACATATGAGTGTTCCCAATTTGTTCCCTCGCAAATTAGATTGATCAATCATTGCTTTAATAACTAACATGGAAACTTCGAGCACTATGAGGGTTCTAATACCTTCTTCCTTGGCAACGACGAGGCCCTGCTACAACAAATAGGCCTCTACGAGATTGTTTGAGATGTTTCCAAGCCCCAAGATGCAATAGAAAACCTTTCCCCCTCCAATATCATGGATACTACCCCTCGCCCCTACCACCCCTATGAATTCAATTGTTAATCAATAATGAACACAATCATGATTGGTTTCTATCCATGATTGTGGGTTGACTCATCATTGTTATTAAAAAAAACACTTTGCCTAAATAACTCATGGGTGGTTTGTAAGGGGACAAACTTTCATTCTTGACAGATGCCTTTGGGTCTTGGGTTGTTCACCTATTTTCACGTGCCCGAGAAAGATGAGCTTTTATCCAATCAGAAGAAGTTTTAGCTCTTACTGCGAGACCTAAAAACGGTTTTAGCCTAGATAATATCTATAAGAAAGATAGTGTGTCATATAATCATCACTAAGATTACCTATAATGGGGTCATGTGCTTTTTGTACAAGATCTTTAATAAATTTTTAAATATTAATTATTTTTATAAAAACTATAATAAAAAAAATAAACAAATTTTAAATTAAATAATTTTTGTGTAATAATAATAATAATATATTTTTAAGGTCACGGCCAAACCACATCAAATTGGTGTATGAGACCCCCTTGTTTGTGGGAAAAGGGACCCTCCTTTGCCCAACAATTTAACTGGTAAAGTCTACGAAAATATATATATATATTAATAAGGTGGAGCATTAATAGAGAAAATATATTCATCAAAAAAATTTATAACATGCCCTAACACTGCTTACCGTATTGGTATCAAAAACATTGACAGAATGCCCTAGCGCTACATATCGTAGCCAGATTAATGGAGCCAATCCCCCATGGATTTAGCCCTACAAAAGCGTAAAGAGAGACCATTGAAGTTTCTACGCGCGAAAGTGAGAATGCAAGAGTTAGAATTCAAGGTCCGTCAAATCAAGGATTTTCAGGAGGATGATGATTCTGAGTCTCAAATTGGAGGTTTCATTCCGGATCTGGGGTGTACTTGAACCAAAAATTCAAAGTTCTGTCATGCCCTATAATTTTACTGGCACACCAAAACTATGGTGGCCATTGGTATCTTGCCTAAGGAACATGATTTTTTTCAACTGAAAATTCGGCAGGAAACTTTGGAGATTCAAAATGCCTACTTGATCGATGTGGTCACCTGGCTCGCCAAAAGACAAGGAGGTACATTTGTTCCTCCTACGCAAAATTATGCAAGTCCTGAGACCTCGGATGACATTGCACATCGAGGAGCTGAGGCTCCCACTAGCACCCAAGTTTTGCATGATGAGTGACATTTGTCACCTTGTTTTTTAGTCTTATTGTTATCTAGGTTTTTTTAGATGTGGAAAATTGTAGGGATAAGCATGAACTATTTAGGAATTTTAATTTCAGACTTATGATTTAACTATACTTCATGATAATGCTTGGTTTCCCCTCAGGGGCAGGAAATATTTTTTGGGGTTTTTTTTTGCGACTTTGAGCCCAGGAAATTGTCATGGTCCCTTTGGGCATAATTCAGTTTGACTTTCTCTGTTAGTTTCTTTATAAATTATGTCCATAATTAAAATAAAATCTTTCTTTCTTAAAAAATATATATATTATTTTGTAAAAAAAAAAATTGTATAAATGTAAAATATATGTATATATTTAAAATGTTATAATTATAATAATAATAAAATAATTTTATTGTGCATTGCTTCTCTGCCTCCAGGCTCTTAAAAGACATCTCATTCTTGGATCTTGTTCGGATTTGACTAACAAATCAAGGAAAAATTTCCCTTTTTGACATCTTAAAATGGCATAGTAATGGATCTTGGAAGGGGTGGAACTTAGTAGAAGTCCCTCCTAATCTTTCTTAAGATTCTCATTCATTTCTCTTGCTTATCAATGGGTCAGCTCCTGTTCATCTTCAACAATAGGACGCCAAGGGTTGAGGCTTTTCTAGTTATTCAGTAAAGGAAGGATATAAGATCCTACTCAAGCAAACATAGCTGCTAGTAATATCCAACATATGGAATGAGATATGGAATATAGATGGGCTCCCAAAGGTTAATATTTTTGGATGGAAATTAGCACACAATAATTTTCTCACAGGAGAAAATTTTCTCAAAAGAGGTATTCTATGACCATTTAGATGTGCACTATGTAGACAAGACCTTGAATCTTCATCGCATCTCTTTCTGGATTGTATTTTCTCCAAATAAGTATGGCATCCGGTATACTCATATTTAACGCATAATATTGCACGACATTGAACATATAGAGCTATCATTGGGAAATGGAGTAAAGTCTATAAGGGGTCCTTTTCAAACAAACCGGCCTTTCATCATGTCTGGAAGGCATACATTAAATTTGTATGTTGGAAAATATGGTTGGCAAGGAACAAAGCCATTTTTTAAAATAAAATGATCCCCCCCCCCCCGTTTGTAGTTTCTCATGCAATGGGATAATTGGGGGAATATCTCACATGACGAAAAATAAAAGTTCAGAAAATTGAGCAACTAGAAAAAGCAAAAGAGCTCTGAATGTCTAAAATGAATGTCAAAATTTTCCTTTTCTCCAAAAGAACCCAAAGATCATTCTGGCAGCTTCGGATTTCACCTGAGGAATACAATCTCTGGCTTTCTTCTCAATCGAGAGCCATCCTCTATTTTGACGAGGCTTCAAAATGCAACCCAGGGGAGGTAGGTGTGGGAGGGGTGTTGTATGGCCCTAAAGGAAATAAAATTCTAGACTTTTCCGGGAACTTGGGAAAGACTTCAAACAATATGGTTGAATCCTATGCGATTTATCAAGGGATCTTGTTAACACAGGAACAATAGTTGAACCATATAACAATAGTGGGAGATTAAAAAAACATCATATGTTATTTTGTTCTAGGAACCAATCTTAAAGATGCCAAACGTAAGAGAATTATCAACCGATCGAAGCTAAACTTGACTACCATTTGAGCTCAATTCTTTCATATTCTGAGAGAAAATAATCGAGATGCATACATGATGGCTAATCTAGAAATTGGCATGGCCCTTGGATCCTTGAGTGTCTAAGGGAGGGTCTCATTCGTAGCTCCTCCCTAATGGAAAAAAACCTCACTGAAAATTTGGGCTAGTCGAGCCCACGAAGTACAAAGGGAGACACGTGGATATACCATGTAGAGAGGGGATAGTTATATCCAAGGAAGGAGCAACAGTACCACCACCTTCTCCTATCTCATGGGGATGTGCAGGTCATGCTTGGAAATGGTCTTGTCCTCGGAATAAAGCAGACAGTTTCCCTGCTTCTTATGTTCTTATCCCCATGGGACTTTACTGCAGGTTGTACTTAGCATCTCCATCCCTACTCAAGTGATAATGGATTTGATGATGGGAGAAAAGGTTGCAATCATGAAAGGAAGTGAGGTAAATCGGACAGTAAAGGCCATGATAGCTCCGTTAAGACCTCTAGTGCATGGGAATATCTTCAAAAGCTTGAATTCATGCATCCCCTCCTCTCGAGGGTCTATTAAGGATGAGAGAATGCCACTGTAGGATATTATCAAGGAGCGAGAAGTAGAAGCTCTATCACTTGGTCAGAAATTCCAAGGTTCAACATGTATATGGAGAGTTACTGAAATCCTTTGGTGGAGTGAAGATTCGAGCACCTGATGGTTAGGCAAAGAACCTCATTTTCCTCTTTTGTTTTTTCAGTGGTTGGAGGAAGGCCCAAAGAGGAACAAATTAGTTGAAGTACATGGTATAATTACGAAGATAGTAATTTTTACTTTGTCAATTGGCCTGGCATCCAGAGTTCAACCTATCTCTGGAGAGTTCATAAGATTTGGTGGTGGCTTGCGGCGGTGGTTTTCCAGTGGCTTGGCGAAGGGGAGCCTATCCCTCTGTCATCAATTGACATATAGAAAAACAATTTGGTCGATTTTCTAGTCAGTTTTCTTGGTTTCCTTTTCATTTTGGTTGGGTTCCAATTAGAATATTTGTCTACGTCCAATTTTACTATTTGTTAAAAAAAAGTGTTCTTTGGAAAGTGTTTGCTTGCTCCTGCTTCCTGGAATCTAAGATTGGCCCTAGTAAGTTGGTTGGTTTCTATTCAGAGGCGAATTTTTCAATTATAGAATTTGACCCATACTCTCAATTTCTCACAATCGAAAATGGGAACGTGCCTTAGAAAGATCGGGAGCTAGAAGATGGGGAGTTGGTGGAGGACAATTTTACCTTTACCCATCGGCTCTCTCTCAAAGTGGACTCTCATAGTTCGACACTTTCCTTCTCTCTAGAAACTTTGGCCCAACATAGAGCGCTCATCAGACAACTCCAGGATGAAGTGGACTTTCTTCGTAGACAGGGAGAGTCTTTGCAAATTAAATTGGAAGCAAGGGCCTCATCCTCACACTCATATGTCTAGAATCAAGAAAAAGAACACAACCAACCTGAGAACAATGTGAAAATGATGTTGCTAGATTTGAATGTGGTTGTGGTGCCATCAGCAGACAAAGAAGTCCTCAAAACAAAAAATTAGTCTAGCCTTTCAGTAATTTTGCAAAGATATGTATTGTGTATGGAAAATGTTTATGATATTTGAATATTTTGGATTCAATAAAGCTTGATAAGCATTATAGGATTAGCATCTATATCAATGTAATAGACATTAATATGACGCTGGATTTTCTCTCTTACCAGCACTTCGTATTGTACTCAGTGACCTCGGTCGTGCCTTTTTATTAATAAAACTTTTACCACTTTGTGTTAAAAAAGCAATAAAATAATTTTAATATTATGGTTTAATTATACATCAAATTGATGTATGAACCTTTTTGTTTTTTGGATAAAGAATCTTTTATGTACAATGATTTCATTACTTAACTTATAAGAGGTGTACATGCTTTAATTCCCTTCATATTTAAATTTATGACTTCCAAAGAAAAACACGTGTTTTTAACTATTACCTAC
Source organism: Picea engelmannii (assembly GCA_009831015.1). Lineage (NCBI taxonomy): Eukaryota > Viridiplantae > Streptophyta > Pinopsida > Pinales > Pinaceae > Picea > Picea engelmannii. The sequence continues at coordinate 736,073 of ML779842.1, read as the reverse complement.
TTAGATTTAATATCCATTTTTTTAACCATTTGATTAATTCATAGTTTATAATTATAAATATTATTCAATTAAATTCAATTTTTTCACTGACTACTTTAACAATTTCTTCAATTTCTTAAAATTTACATTGTGCTTTTAAATGGATTGGTTGTGATCCATAAAACATAAACTTTCATTTTTTAATCATTTTTTTATCTTATCTTTTTCATTCAACCAATGAGTCAAGATTTGATATTTTTTTTAACCATTTAATTTATAGTTTATAATTATAAATATTAGTCAATTAAATTCATTATTTTCATTGATTACTTTAACAATTTCTTAAAATTTACATTGTTCTTCTAAATGGATTGGTTGTGATCCTCAAGAAAAAATAAACTTTCATTTTTTAATATTTTTTCTATCTTATCTCTTTCATTCAACCAATGAGTAGTTTCATTTTTTAATATGTTTTCTATCTTATCTCTTTCATTTAACCAATGAGTGTGAGGTTAATGAAATTTTTTTTAATCATTTTTCCTATCTATCTATTTCATTTAACCAATGAGTATGTGGCTGAGGTTAATGAAATTTTTTTTAATCATTTTTCCTATCTATCTATTTCATTTAACCAATGAGTATGTGGCTAATGAAATTTTTGTTGACTTTGGACACATTGCATCTTTGGAATGGGATGGAAACATGAATTCCATTTTTTTTTGTCCAAATTGTGTCCTTCATTATTCCTCCCTTCATCTAATTTAGCGGATTTCAACCATGACTACCTATAAATAAGGGAGAGACATTGAGTCCATGTCCATGTTGTAGTTTTCAAAGAAAGGTTTTGGCATCTTAGTCAATATGGAAACCTTGGTATTTTATTTTTTATCTACATTCAAAAATTTCTTCTATATTAATCATCATTCTCTGAGATTATTTATTTTAACTTTCTTCTCAATAAAAACTATCCAAAGAATACCTCAAATGATTATATATTAACAAATTTTACATTAAAAAGTTCCGTTATCATCCCAGACATACCACCATTAATGACCTTTACATTATACTATGATATGATTAGTTACACTTTCTCAAGTCAAATTCTACACGTATTTTAACACAGTTATACATTCATTTCATATTTTTACATGAACATGTCATAGAGTAATAGTTGAGTGGCCTTTCATTTCAAATGTGGCTCTCAAATTAATGAAGTATTTACAATCTCACAATGGTTGAAGAGGTTTCCATTGACCACCATAGAATCTTTTTATTACAATGTTGATGACCTAAAAAAACATAGAAAAATACAAATACAACAAAACCATGGACTTTTAACAAAACCAATAAAATTTTATGATAGAGGACGACTAACACATTATCTCACCTCTTCCTCGCATAGAGAGCAATTATAGTCCTAAGAGTAAGGGGTGCAAAGAAATATCAAGTCGATTCAACCCTATCCTAAGAGTAAGGGGGTGCAAAGAAATATCAAGTCGATTAATA
>ML779842.1:702201-713700 GCA_009831015.1 Picea engelmannii | reverse complement strand
CAGATGCCAGAGGTAAAACACTTATAAGAAATAACACCAAGTTTTACGCCACTGCTGAGAGGGGTGCTTGTTTCCACCCAACCGTAGGCGTAGCGACTCCCAGCGGATTTACCACTAGCCACCCCCGAGCTGAGACCACGATGCTGTCAAGACTGCATCTCTCCGTCTGCTAGTGACCAGGAGCGAAGGTTGCAATCCTTCCTCTCTGTTATCACTCACTCTGCGTAAAAACTTCCAGAGTTCCCCTCGCGTCTACCCTTTCAATCGTCTCTACCATACGCCTTATCCTCTCGCGAGGTTGCGTGTGGCACGATTACCCTCGCGCCGATCAGGCCTGATGGCTCTACAGATGGGCGGTTCACCATCCCATCCCTCATCAAGCCATCCGCCTACCAGCGTGCGAGGCATTGAATTTCAGGGCCAACGAGCCGCTTTTGGTTCTCTGGGCCAGTGGAGTCCAAATACGGTATTAAATTCTCGGTGGAAGTTAACACCACCTTTTTAGGTGTCCTCCACTGCCATCGTGGTCTCTTTTTCTGCACCTCCCCTCATCAGCAGTCCTTCAATAAATTCAGAATGTTATTCACATTCATTGACCTCTTCCTCAAGGTCCATTTACATCACATATTCACATTTATGAGTTTTGCCATAGTTCTTGGCCAGTCCAGTTATATTTACAAGTTGGGGGAAACAGGGTGTTACAGGTGATTTCGTAGCGCTTGCAAAGTACAATTTCCATAGCCCTTAGGGTTTCAACGATTTTGTAGCACTTTCATGCTAGATGATGGCTCTAGTGTGATGAATGACAAAATGAAATTTTAGGCAAATAAGAAATTTGTCTTTTATAACCAAAATTAGCTCTCAAGCTTATGCAGGGTTATTATTTATTTTTCCAAATAAAAAATATTGGGGATTTAAGCACCCAATATCTAAGTATTCACTAGTGTTATTAATGACAAAATGAGATTTCAGGGAAAATCTACATGTTTGGGCAAATAAGAAATTTGTCTTTTATAGCCAAAATTGGCTCTCAGGCTTATGCAGGGTTATTATTTATTTTTCCAAATAAAAAATATTGGGGATTTAAGCACCCAAATATCCAAGTATTCAAGAAATGTTTGGGAAAATAAGAAATTTTTCTTTTATAGCCAAAATTGCCTCTCGGGCTTATGCAAGGTTATTATTTAATATTGGATATTTAAGCACCCAATATCCAAGTATTCAAGAAAAGCCCAAAAGCTATCGAGCTAAGCACCAAACAAAAACACAACACAAGTTAGTCACAACACACAACTAATCACAAAGTAAGGCTCAATACCAAGTGCCAAGCACCAAGGAAGGAGCCCACGAGGGCATAGTTGCACTACATGTCGAAAGATAGTGCAACTTCCATTATTATAAATACTAGTGTCGTTGTTCCTGTCATGAATGTGGTATTATATCCATAGAGAAATAAAATGAAAATGCAGTGCAAAACAACAAAATATATATATATGGCTTCTGTTGCTATGCATTGCAAGGAAGTATCAAGTGTACCGAGGGTAAGTACCCATCAAAGGACTGAGCTCATAGGTGTTTAAGGGGGTTACCAAGTGCCCTACCAAGAGAAAGCATGATCAAGTAGATCCAAGACATGCCCAACATGTATCACAAGGTGTGCTCAGTTGTCAAGGTGAGAACCTCCATGTGTTGTAAAAGAAGCTTGGTCCAAACTCTCGAATGCCCAAATGTCGAAAGAAAGCATTGAAAATGCCAAGTGAGCAGTCAAAAGAAGAAATGGGAATTGAATTCCATAGATTCGAATATGGTACTTTTAGTTGTTAAATTAAAGCGCCAAAATAAATCAGTTGAGGAAGTAGTTTTCCCACATGCATGTAGTTGCAAGGATAAATGTTGCAAGCCTTTGAAACATTTCACTAAGCCCTAGGTGCATAGGTTTCATATGAAGGAGCATGATTGTTGTTTGAAGGAGTGTTGAGGAATTACCCTAAGAGAACATAACTATGGAATGTGTATCTTAACCAGAATAGCATTCGGTTTCAGACAGAGGAGATGTGAAGTTGATGCCTCTTCAAAATAAATGCTATGGAAAGATGCGGTCATCTATTGCTTTGCTAGTCCTAGAAATAGAATCTCCTACTTAAATTAGTATTGAAACAAAGATAATAAGTGAAGTCTCTTATCTCTTATGAACTATCATGATGTTTTTCTACCTTGAATTTATAACAAGTACTGGCCTTGGAGGTTTGATTGCCATAAATCGTTTGATTGATCCACTGAGAAATGCCCCCAAAGAAAATATAGCTCCAGATATCCTCAAAAGGTTATGTATTCACTTCACAGAATTTACAGTTGCACACAAGGCTCACTGTGCAACTGTCCTAGTGATAGTTGGGGCATCAAAATGATGTTTTCTTATCAAATTTTGAGTTGGGACCTTAATCAAAAGGATGATAATGAGATGGAAACTATGAATGCAACAACCTAAGTAGTTTATTAGTTAGAGGTAATGCGGGCTCATTTGTTGCAGTTTGGCACATTAGGGTCTTTAAGTTTTGAGAGGCTAGTGATGTTTTGAAGAAGTTGAAATGGTTCTAGTCTCTAGAACTCCTAATCATCATCATGAGGCCACAACCACCTTCAATCATCATCATTTACCAGTCAAGTTTAAACAGTGAAAGAAAAGATGGAAAAGAAACCTTGCTGCACATTTCCTATAGGTTATTGTTGTGCAACAAACATGCTACACAACTATTACAAAGTAGTCGGTTCATCTCTAGATTGACAAGGACAGGTCAAAAAGGCATGCCACCTCATCCACATAGAATTCAAGATTCAAGGATAATCGAGTTACAGATTCAAAGGTCCTTTTGTCAAGTTGTCATATTGTAATTAATGAGTCAATCTTCACTCCTTTTAAGCAAAAAGTTTAGATTTTGTTGCCGAGATATTTTCTAACTATAGCTCGATTTAGGGAGGCAGTTGAATCTAAATTTGGGAGGATAGAGAATGTATTTTGTATATATTTCATGATCTATAATGAGTAAAGGGGGACGATTGTAAGAGGAGTTTTTATTGTCTTCATTGTGTAACTAATTTCCTGAGATTAATGAAAGTTTGAACCAGAAGTACCTGAAATATGATATCTGAGATACATGCGAATATTTCTCCTTTCCCTTGTGATCTTATGTGCCATTTATTTTTCCTGTTTTAATCATTATATGTGTATGTTCTCTTCTATATGTTCAAGTATGATACATGTATGTGAATTAATCAAAAGTTGAATCTTTGTGCATATGTTTACCTACTCTATTTCTGCTATAATTGCTTTAGGATTCATCCATGATAGATGCCTTGTAGAATTAGTGTCTTTTCTCTCTGAATATTCTGCCACAATGACAATTAAATTGGTATAAAGAGTTTTTTCTATCTTTCCTCGGATAAATCATCCTTAAAATTGACGAGTGTTCAACCACTTGTTAGTCTCTGATCCTATGACTCCATTTCCCAATAGACCTTCAATCTGCTCTGCCACCAACTTATTAAACCCATTTAAAAATTAGACATCTATCCTTTGATTCAAAACCAAATTAATATTTTCAGTGATTGATTTGAAGAGAGAGAGAGCCCTCTCTAAGTTGGAAGGGCTAACTTCCAATCTGTAAGTGGTCTGCAAGTTACCTCTGTGAATTGCTTCCACAACCAAGGCTATTTACGAACTGCTAACATTTTGGCATCCTTGCCAGGGAGCGAAGGTGAAATCTTCCCTGGGATAAACAACAAAGATCAGATTTGAATTCTGATGGTGAACATAAGACAAACAAATGAAGGTTGTACCATTCACCTAGAAAATCCTATCAAGATTCAAATCAGATTCAAAGACTCCACTGGAAAACGAGACCTATTGACAGAGATCTGAAAAAATCAGGTACCAAAGATCGAGTTTTCTTCAAGATGTAATATTCCTTGTTATTAATTTTTTATTGTCCTTTCCCAAGAAAATTAAAAGGGTTTTCTGTTTTTTACTGTATTCGAATGAAGACTGTAAATATGAACTTATGTATCCCTCTTTAAAAGTTGTAAATACACCTTCTTCTTGCATTGTTGATTCTGGACAAGACCTTTCATCTGAATCATATGATGAACATATTCAATCTAATGATCCTAAAGAGATCAAGACTAATATTACACTTTTTGTACTTAGTCTCACACCCCCCAAGATACTTGATAGCTACAAACCTCTCAAATTGCCTCTTATTCTTCATGATTTTCCTATGAAACACTATAAATACCTACATATGTTTGATGGAGTTCTTGACAAGATTTCAGCTGAAAAACACCTTCAGGGTTTTGATCATTTCAGTGACCTCTTTGAGATTGAATATGGAAATGCTTTAATGAGAGCCTTTTCCCATTCATTGTAAGGAGAGCCCAAAGAATGGTTCAGGAATTTACAACCTCAATCCATCAACTTATGGGAAGAATTGAGAGATGTCTTTCTAAAATTTTGGGGTGAGAGAAAGTCTTGAGACCAATATGCTGCATAGTTTTAAGCCATGCAGAGATAGAGAAATGAAACAGTCTCTGTATTTAGTAGAAGGTTTGTTAGTTTGTATTACCAGATTCCTGAGGAGATCCAGCCTTCTTAAACTATTGTTACGATGTGTTATGCAATAGCCTTTCATCTGGATCTGTCTTTTCTTCTCATGGAAAGAATATCTAAGTCATTTCAGATGATGTTTTTTTATGCACAAGAAGTTGAAGATAACATTCAATCTTGTGGAAAGCTTCCAAATCAGATTGAGGACAGTGAATTGGACACAAAAGAACATGCGAGTGACCATGAACAAAAATCAACTGTTTTGAATTTTGAGCAGAGGCTTAATAATATCATGCATTTTCTTGAAGTTTTTAATGATGACGTTTTTGTAGAAGAAGATGGCAAAATGCATGAACAAAAATTTAGGCATGAACAAAAGAATGTTGACTCAGCTCTTGATCCATTTCATGATAGGGAGGAATTTGATTGTTTTATATATTCATTTGTTGAGTGTCATGAAAGTGAATTTGCATATCATCCTGATAAAGAGCAAGTTGTTGTCCCGATGTTCTTCATTAATCACAATGCAGTTGTAGATGATTTTCCCAGGTATGATGAATAAAATGATGATTATGATGTTGAATTTTATGAGAAACTCGTTGTTTGTTTGTCACCAAGGAGTGTTTTACTTCAACAATCTGATGAAAACACTCAACAATTTAAGGAAAAAAATAAGCCTGCATATTACAACTATGACAACAATGAAGAGTATGAAGAAAATGGTGAGTTAGCTCATGATTATTCTTTTCCATTATGTTTTTCTTCATTTGAGTTCCTGAAGAAATTTTTTTAGATCATCACTGAAACATAAGAGTGTGGGCTAATGCAAAGTCATCTAGACTCAATGGGGAAAATTGACAATGAATTGCAACAATCTCCTCTTGTTTTTTGTGACCCAATAGTTGATTATATAGAGGGTTTAAATAGTCAAAATTTGCAGATATTGGCCAACTATCAATATGGAAATAAAGATGATAAAGACTTATTTTTGCAAACACCATAATTTTCTTTTCTAGCAAGGGTTTCATTGCAAAGGTTTTATGAATATTTTCAATCCTTTCATGATAGCTCTAAATCAGATTGGTATGAGAGAAAAAAATGCAGTTGAAAGGGTGAATTCACAACATATAAATCACCTGGAGTAGATTAATAATTTGTTAGATGACCTCAACATTAGTTTTAATTCTTATGAGGATCCTTTTTCGTCATGCTTGTAGGTGGTAAACAGTCCCAAAGTATTAAATTTTGTCAGCATTGAATTTGCTTGCAATATTTCAATGAAGCTGTCATCAAGTAGGTTTCTCACTTTTCCTCTAAAGGACATGCAAAAAGATCAACTAATGAACAAATCACTTGCATGGTTTCACTGGGTTTTTTATTTCACTTGACTTGGAAAGTTCATTTAGTAGCTTAGTGTAGGTAGTAGTCTGAATAAGCTCAACACTTTGAGCATCTCTTTCAGCGTTTTTCAGTTTTCAGTATGTGTTTTAAGATGGAAGTAGTAGTCTTTAGCAGTGTACAATATGGTTCCAGTTTACAGTTTGGCTTTAATTATAGAATAAGTTGGTTGCAGATAAGAGCGAGTCAGTTTGCAAGTTTTAAGATGTGGATTTGGAACATCCCAATGGATCAGGCACATGTCTACAATGTTCTTTGGTGCCTCGCATCGAGGACGTCATCCCCATTGGAGCCAGTTTTATCACCCTATAAATTTTACGTCGATTTATGGGTGATTTTGTAGCACTTTCAAAGTACAATTTTCATAGCCCTAGGGGTTTCAGTGATTTTGTAGCACTTGCATGATAGCTGATGGCTCTAGTGTGATGAATGAAAAAAATGGGCTTTTGGGAAAAATATACATGTTTGGGAAAATAATAAATTTGGCTTTTATAGCCAAAATTGGCTCTCGGGCTTATATAGGGTTATTATTTGTTTTTCCAAATAAAAAATATTGGGGCTTTAAGCACCCAATATCCAAGTATTCAAGACAAGTCCACGAGCTATCAATCTAAGCATCAAACAACAATAAAACAAAAGTTAGTCACAACACATAACTCATCTCAAAGTAAGACTCGATACCAAGCACCAAGGAAGGAGCCCATGAGAGCATAGTTGCACTACGCGTTGAAACACATTGCAAATTTAGTTTATTATAAAGACTAGCATCATTGTTCCAGTCATGCATGTTGTATTATATCCACAAAAATAAAATGAAAACACAGTGCAAAACAAAAAAATATACATCTGGCTTTTTCTTCTATGCATTGCAAGGAAGTATCAAGTGTATCAAGGGTATGTACCCATCAGAGCGTCGAGATCATAGGTGTTGAAGGGGGTTATGAGGTTCCCTACCAAGAGAAATCTTGATCAAGTAAATCCAAGACACACCCAACATTTATCAAAAGGTGTTCCCAATTGTCAAGGTGAGAACCTCCATGTGTTGTAAAAGAAGCTTGGTCCAAAATATCGAATGCCTAAATGTCGAAATAAAGCATTGAAAATGATAAGTGAGTAGTCAAGAGAAGAAATGGGAATTGAATGAAAGATATTCAAATAGGGTACTTGCAGTAGTTAAATTAAAGTGCCAAAAAAATTAGTTGAGGAAGAAGTTTTCCCACATGCACGTAGTTGCAAGGATAAGTATTGCAAGGCTTTGAAAATTTTCACTAAGCCCTAGGTGCATAGGTTTCATATGAAGGATCACTATTGTTGTTTGAAGGAGTGTTGAGAAATTACCCTAAATGAATAGAACTATGGAACATGTATCTTGACCAGAATAACATTCGGTTTCAGACAAAGGAGACATGAAGTTGATGCCTCTTCAAAATAAATCTTGTTAAAAGATGTGATTGTCTATTGTTTTGCTAGTCCTAGAAATAGAATCTCCTGCTTAAACCGACATTGCAACAAAGATAATAAGTGAAGTCTTGTCTCCCTTCTGAACCATCAGGATGTTTTTCTACCTTGCATTTATAATAAGTATTGGCCTTGGAGGTTTGATTTTCATATCTCATTTGATTGTTGCACTAAGAAATGCCCCAAAAGAAAATATAGCTCCAGAGATCCTCAAAATGTTAGGTATTGACTTCGTACAATTTAGAGTTGCGTAGCAAGGCTCATTGAGCAACTGTCCTAGTGATAGTTTGGGCATCAAAATGATGTTTTCTTGTCAAATTTTGAGTTGGGACCTTAATCAAAAGGATGATAATGATATGGCCATTGTGAATGCAACAAACTAAGTAGTTTATCAGTCAGAGGTAATGTGGTATCATTTGTTGCAGTTTGAAACATTAGGGTTTTTAAGTTTTGAGAAGCTAGTGATGTTTTGAAGAATTTGAAAGTGTTATAGAACTCCTAATCATCATCATGAGGCCACAACCACCTTTAKTCATCATCATTTACCAGCCAAGGTTAAAAAATGAAATAAAATATGGAAAAGAAACCTTGTTGTGCATTTCCTGTAGGTTGTTGTTGCACAACAAACACGCTGCGCAACTGTGACAAAGTATCCATTTCATCTCCATATTGACAAGGAAAGGTCAATGAGGCATTCCAACTCATCCACATCGAATGCAAGAGTCAATGATAATCAAATTACAAATTCAAAGGTCCTTTTGTCAAGTTGTCATATTGTAATTAATGAGTCAATCTGGACTCCTTATTTTAAGCAGACAGTTCAGATTTTGTCGCCAAGATATTTTCTAATTGTAGCTCAATTTAGTGAGGCAGTTGAATCTGAATTTGGGAGGATAGAGAATGTATTTTGTATATATTTTATGATCTATAATAGTAAAGGGGGCGAGTTTAAGAGGCGTTATCTATTGTCTGCATTGTGTAACTTAATTTCCTGAGATTAATGAAATTTTGAACTAGAAGTATCTGGAATATGATATATGAGATACATTTGAATATTTCTCCTTTTCCTTGTGATCTTATGTGAAATGTGTTTTTCTTTTTTTAATCATTATATGTGTATTTTCTCTTATATATGTTCAATTGTGACACATGTATGTGAATTCATCAGAAGTTGATACTCATTGCATGTCTTTACCTGCTCTATTTCTGCTTTAATTTCTTTAGGATTCATCCATGATATATGCCTTGAAGAATTAGTGTATTTTCTCTCTGAATTTCTGCTACAACAACTATTAAATTCGTATAAGGTGTATTTTCTATCTTTCCTCAGATAAATCATCTTTCAAATTGATCAGTGTTCAATCGCTTGTTAGTCTCTGATCCTATGACTCTATTGCCCAATGGAACTTCAATCTTCTCTACCACCAACTCATTAAATCCATTTCAAAATTAGATATCTATCCTTTCATTCAAAACCAGATCAATACTTTTAGTGATTGATTTGAAGAAAGAGATCCTTCTCTGTGTTGGAAGAGCTAGCTTCCAATCTGTAAGTGGTCTGCAGGTTACCTCTTTGAATTGGTTCCATAGCCAAGGCAAATTACGGAGTGCTAACACCTTCAATCTCCTTGGTATTCCCAAAAAATTATCATGTCCTCATACGGACCGTATACATTAATCAGACGAAAAGTGGAATTTAAAGAGGGGTATTTCAACTTCACCAAAATGCATGAGGGAATTTGGGTCAAGGAAGTGGCTCTAACATGAGGGATCCATGCCAAAACCAGGCCCATTGTTGTGATAAATTCACCCTGCGGACAGGTTGAACTCTCCTTAGATCAAATTATTATCTAAGACAAATTTGAAATAAATGGTTGCTACTTTCCTTTTAGATTTAACTCATTAACCTGTAGATAGAAGGAGGGAGACTCACTTGTTTCCCAAAGTTTGTCCTCGCTACTCCATCCTTTGACCTTGTTTCTCCAACACTTTTCAGTGATCAAATAGATCTGCAAAACAAGAAGCAAACCTTTCTACTTCTACTAGATCTTGTAAGGTAAGAACTAAATCTATCTATACTTGATTTAACTTAAGCATAGACACTATCATTAACAACATAGTGAAAGGAATAGGCCAAGTTTATATTGAAAATATGAAAACTTACATAGGGATGGAACTAGTCCTCCAAGTGTCCTTCCTTCCAGCCCTTGGATGCACATTGTGATATTTTATCCTTTTCTCTTAAGATCAACGGTTTCATACTCTACAAAACTCCACCTTTTACCCATGAATGGCCCTGTTTATATAGGACTTGAGAGGCTTAACCAGCATAAAAATTCAAGGGAATGGTTGAGATCTTCACTCCTTAGGTTAGGATTTAGTACCCAAAATGGAAGGAATATGGATGAATCGATTTCATGAGTCATCCCTTGACCATAACTACCCAAAGTATCTCGAGGTTTTCCCATATAAAAAGGTGGGTTAGCTCCAACAACACTAATTCTCCCCCAACACTGGCCACAGAGCGTTACTAATGCTCCCACATAGTGGAACAAGGAGCATTGATTAGGGACTAACACTCCCTATACATAGGAAGGGAGGAATTTATGCTCAAACAAGGCTTAAAACTTAGGGAAAGGGGTGTGATTTCAACCTCTTTGTTCGCGTTCGAATCGTCACCGGGTGAGAAAAAATAGGAATGTTGGCATGCCCTGTTGGGCTTGGCAAGGTAGAACAGGATGTTGTGGACAGAATGGGTTAACAGAAACAGAAACAAACTATAATCTAACTACGAACTGAAAGCAAATAACATTACAAAAATAGACAAGGAACATTAAACATCAAACACATGTGTCGTCCAAGGTTTCAAGCAGGTGCTTTATTGAAACCAGAGCCCACGCAGAAGAGAGGGACAGGTGTTCCTTCTCCCTCCAGCGGAAGGCTCTTCGGGGCCCTCAACACGAAGCTTTCCTTACAACTGAATAAAACTGAACTGAGTGATGAAAGAACTCTGGGTTACATTGTTGATGAGTTGTTTGTCAAAGGCTGAGCTCTGAATCATCTGGACAACTTAACAATGCTTTGAATTCCCTGTTGAAACAATGAGTCCTCACAGCTATTTATAGCATTTTTCCAGGCGGTCATGTAACCAACTTCCGGTGTGAACACGGACCTGTTTAGGGTTCACTTAGGTCATAAATTCGTCGAATTTGCAGAGCCGACCCTGATCTGAGGGTCAAATCACTTTAGGGGCCGGTCCGTAGGCAGTCGAGGGGCCGACCTAGGCAATTAATGCGCCATATTAGCAGATGTGCGGCTTTTTGTGTGGACAGTCACGCGTCGGGCGCGCATGCGCGCATAACACGTTTTTGTCCCGTGCATGTGCGCGCGCATCAAGCTGATGTAAAGCGCCCTTCAATTTTTGGTTACTTTGTATAGTTTTTTGCCTTTCTGGAGTGTTGTGAGATTAATTCAGTGCCATGAGTGACTTCATTCCTGTTTTGATGATGTGGAGTTCTTGTCGCCATATGCAGATGAAATTTCAGTGATAACAGATGCCCCCTGATGGATGAGGTTAGGAGCAAACGTATAGCCGAAATCCATCAATGTTTTTTCTACTGTGTGGTTGTAAAGGAAAGCAAGAGTGGGACCCTTCGGAGCGATCCGTTGGAAGGAAAAGGAACCAGTATCTCGATCTTCTGAGAGACGTGCAGAGAACAAAATATACAATTGTGTACAAACAAGGCGGGCATGCCCCATGCTCGTGTGATGTAACTCTGAAAAAAGATGACGGAAATGTTGGTGTAGACAACTGCAGCGCCCTCAGGGGCGGTAATGAGAAAGGCAGAAGACAATTCTGCAAAGGAACATACTCTGAATAATAGGCAATGATCGTTGTCGTAAGCAGCAGTGATGATGTGGGCATTGATGGCCCTACCACGTTCAGAGGTCTTCGGCAAAGGACAAAAATGACTGCAACAGTCGCAAAGTAAGACCCACCATAACATGAGAAAGTGTTGGCGTCGAATGTTATGGGGGCCAAC
>ML779842.1:653460-674159 GCA_009831015.1 Picea engelmannii | reverse complement strand
TATTTTTCTATGTTTTTTTAGGTCATCAACATTGTAATAAAAAGATTCTATGGTGGTCAATGGAAACCTCTTCAACCATTGTGAGATTGTAAATACTTCATTAATTTGAGAGCCACATTTGAAATGAAAGGCCACTCAACTATGACTCTATGACATGTTCATGTAAAAATATGAAATGAATGTATAACTGTGTTAAAATACGTGTAGAATTTGACTTGAGAAAGTGTAACTAATCATATCATAGTATAATGTAAAGGTCATTAATGGTGGTATGTCTCGGATGATAACGAACCTTTTTAATGTAGAATTTGTTAACATATAATCATTTGAGGTATTCTTTGGATAGTTTTTATTGAGAAGAGAGTTAAAATAAATAATCTCAGAGGATGATGATTAATATAGAAGAAAATTTTGAATGTAGATAAAAAAAAAATACCGAGGTTTCCATATTGATTAAGATGCCAAAACCTTTCTTTAAAGATTACAACATGGACTCAATGTCTCTCCCTTATTTATAAGTAGTCATGGTTGAAATCCTCTAAATTAGATGAAGGGAGGAATAATGAAGGACACAATTTGGACAAAAAAAATGGAATTCATGTTTCCATTCCATTCCACAGATGCAATGTGTCCAAAATCAACAAAAATTTCATTAGCCACATACTCATTGGTTGAATGAAAGAGATAGGAAAAATGATTAACAAAAATTTCATTAAGCACATACTCATTGGTTAAATGAAAGAGATAAAATAGAAAAAATATTAAAAAATAAAGTTTATTTTTTCTTTAAGGATCACAACCAATCCATTTAGAAGAACAATGTAAATTTTAAGAAATTGTTAAAGTAATGAATGCAAATAATGAATTTAATTGATTAATATTTATAATTATAAACTATGAATTAAATGGTAAAAAAAAGGATATCAAATCTTGACTCATTGGCTGAATGAAAAAGATAAGATAAAAAGAATGAAAGTTTAATTTTTTAAGGATCACAACCAATCCATTTAAAATCACAATGTAAATTTTAAGAAATTGTTAAAGTAGTCAGTGAAAAAATTGAATTTAATTGAGTAATATTTATAATTAAAACTATGAATTAATCAAATGGTTAAAAAAATGGATATTAAATTTTGATTTTAAGTAAGTAATAGTTAAAAACACGTGTTTTTCTTTGAAAGTCATAAATTTAAATATGAAGGGAATTAAAGTATGTACGCCTCTTATAAGTTAAGTAATGAAATCATTGTACATAAAAGATCCCTTATCCAAAAAACAAAAAGGTTCATACATCAATTTGATGTATAACTAAACCATAATATTAAAATTATTTTATTGTTTTTTTAATACAAAGTGGTAAAAGTTTTATTAATAAAAAGGCACGACCGAGGTCACTGAGTACAATAGGAAGTGATGGTAAGAGAGAAAATCCAGCGTCATATTAATGTCTATTACATTGATATAGATGCTAATCCTATAATTCTTATCAAGCTTTACTGAATCCAAAATATTCAGATATCATAAACATTTTCCATACACAATACATATCTTTGCAAAATTACTGAAAGGCTAGACTAATTTTTTGTTTTGAGGACTTCTTTGTCTGTTGATGGCACCACAACCACATTTAGATCTAGCAACATCATTTTCACATTGTTCTCAGGTTGGTTGTGTTCTTTTTCCTGATTCTGGACATATGAGTATGAGGATGAGGCCCTTGCTTCCAATTTAATTTGCAAAGACTCTCCCTGTCTACGAAGAAAGTCCACTTCATCCTGGAGTTGTATGATGAGCGCTCTATGCTGGGCCAAAGTTTCTAGAGAGAAGGAAAGTGTCGAACTATGAGAGTCCACTTTGAGAGAGAGTCGATGGGTAAAGGTAAAATTGTCCTCCACCAACTCCCCATCTTCTAGCTCCCGATCTTTCTGAGGCACGTTCCCATTTTCGATTGTGATAAATTGAGAGTATGGGTCAAATTCTATAATTGAAAAATTCGCCTCTGAATAGAAACCAACCAAACTTACCAGGGCCAGTCTTAGATTCCAGGAAGTAGGAGCAAGGAGACACTTTCCAAAGCACACCTTTTTTTTACAAATAGTAAAATTGGACGTAGACAAATATTCTAATTGGAACCCAACCAAAATGAAAAGGAAACCAAGAAAACTGACTAGAAAATCAACCAAATTGTTTTTCTATATGTTAATTGATGATAGAGAGATAGGCTCCCCTTCGTCAAGCCACTGGAAAACCATCGCCGCAAGCCACCACCAAATCTTATGAACTCTCCAAAGATAGGTTGAACTCTGGATGCCAGGCCAATTGACAAAGTAAAAATTACTATCTTCGTAATTATACCATGTACTTCAACTAATTTGTTCCTCTTTGGGCCTTCCTCCAACCACTGAAAAAACAAAAGAGGAAAATGAGGTTCTCTGCCTAACCATTAGGTGCTCGAATCTTCACTCCACCAAAGGATTTTAGTAACTCTCCATATACATGTTGAACCTTGGAGTTTCTGACCAAGTGACAGAGCTTCTACTTCTCGCTCCTTGATAATATCCTACAATGGCATTCTCTCATCCTTAATAGACCCTCGAGAGGAGGGGATGCATGAATTCAAGCTTTTGAAGATATTCCCATGCACCAGAGGTCTTAACGGAGCTATCATGGCCTTTACTGCCCGATTTACCTCACTTCCTTTCATGATGGCAACCTTTTCTCCCATCATCAAATCCATTATCACTTGAGCAGGGATGGAGATGCTAAGTACAACCTGCAGTAAAGTCCCATGGGGATGAGAACATAAGAAGTAGGGAAACTGTCCGCTTTATTCTGAGGACAAGACCATTTTCAAGCACGACCTGCACATCCCCGTGAGCTAGGAGAAGGTGGTTTTACTTTCGCTCCTTCCTTGGATATAACTATCCCCTCTCTACATGGTATATCCACGTGTCTCCCTTTGTACTTCGTGGGCTCGACTAGCCTAATTTTTTAGTGAGATTTTTTTCCATTAGGGAGGAGCTACGAATGAGACCCACCCTTAGACACTCAAGTATCCAAGGGCCATGCCAATTTCTAGATTAGCCATCATGTCTGCATCTCGATTATTTCCTCTCAGAATATGAAAGAATTGAGCTCAAATGGTAGTCAAGTTTAGCTTCGATCGGTTGATAATTCTCTTAAGTTTGACATCTTTAGGATTGGTTCCCAGAACAAAATAACATATGATGTTTTTTTAATCTTCCACTATTTTTATATGGTTCAACTATTGTTCCTATGTTAACAAGATCCCTTGATAAACCGCATAGGATTCAACCATATTGTTTGAAGTCTTTCCCAAGTTCCAAGAAAAGTCTAGAATTTTATTTCCTTTAGGGCCATACAACACCCCTCCCACACCTACCTTCCCTGGGTTGCATTTTGAAGCCTTGTCAAAACAGAGGATGACTCTCAATTGAGAAGAAAGCCAGAGATTGTATTCCTCAGGTGAAATCCGAAGCTGCCAGAATGATCTTTGGGTTCTTTTGGAGGAAAGGAAAATTTTGACATTCATTTTACACATTCAGAGCTCTTGTGCTTTTTCTAGTTGCTCAATTTTCTGAACTTTTATTTTTCGTCATGTGAGATATTCCCCCAATTATCCCATTGCATGAGAAACTACAAATGGGGGGGGGGATCATTTTATTTAAAAAAATGGCTTTGTTCCTTGCCAACCATATTTTCCAACATACAAATTTAATGTATGCCTTCCAGACATGATGAAAGGTCAATTTGTTTGAAAAGGACCCCTTATAGACTTTACTCCATTTCCCAATGATAGCTCTATATGTTCAATGTTGTGCAATATTATGCATTAAATATGAGTATACCGGATGCCATACTTGTTTGGAGAAAATACAATCCAGAAAGATATGCGATGAAGATTCAAGGTCTTGTCTACATAGTGCACATCTAAATGGTCATAGAATACCTCTTTTGAGAAAATTTTCTCCTGTGAGAAAATTATTGTGTGTTGATTTCCATCCAAAAATATTAACCTTTGGGAGCCCATCTATATTCCATATCTCATTCCATATGTTGGATTTTACTAGCAACTATGTTTGCTTGAGTAGGATCTTATATCCTTCCTTTACTAAATAACTAGAAAAGCCTCAACCCTTGGTGTCCTATTGTTGAAGATGAACAGGAGCCAACCCATTGATAAGCAAGAGAAATGAATGAGAATCTTGAGAAAGATTAGGAGGGACTTCTACTAAGTTCCACCCCTTCCAAGATCCACTACTATGCCATTTTAAGATGTCAAAAAGGGAAATTTTGCCTTGATTTGTTAGTCAAATCCGAACAAGATCCAAGAATGAGATGTCTTTTAAGAACCTGGAGGCAAAGAAGCAGCGCACAGTAAAATTATTTTATTATTATTATAATTATAATATTTTAAATATATACATATATTTTACATTTATATAATTTTTTTTACAAAATAATATATATATTTTTTAAGAAAGAAAGATTTTGTATTAACTATGGACATAATTTATAAAGCAACTAACAAAGAAATTCAAACTGAATTATGCCCAAAGGGACCATGACAATTTCTTGGGCTCAAAGTCGCAAAAAAAAACCCCAAAACATATTTCCTGCCCTTGAGGGGAAACCAAGCATTATCATGAAGTATAGTTGAATCATAAGTTTGAAATTAAAATTCCTAACTAGTTCATGCTTATCCCTACAATTTTCCACATCTAAAAAACCTAGATAGCAATAAGACTGAAAAACAAGGTGACAAATGTCACTCATCATGCAAAACTTGGGTGCTGGTGGGAGCCTCAGTTCCTCGATGTGCAATGTCATCCGAGATCTCAGGACTTGCATAATTCTGCGTAGGAGGAATGAATGTACCTCCTTGTCTTTTGGCGAGCCAGGTGGCCACATCGATCAAGTAGGCATTTTGAATCTCCAAAGTTTCCTGCCGAATTTTCAATTAAAAAAAATCATGTTCCTTAGGCAAGATACTAATGGCCACCACAGTTTTGGTGTGCCAGTAAAATTATAGGGCATGACAGAACTTTGAATTTTTGGTTCAAGTACACCCCAGATCCGGAATGAAACCTCCAATTTAAGACTCAAAATCATCATCCTCCTGAAAATCCTTGATTTGGTGGACCTCGAATTCTAACTCTTGCATTCTCACTTTGTCTTCTTCTGGGATGAAGTCGTCATAAAATTATGCAGCATCAATGGAAACTTTTTCTGCACGAGAGGGCTCAACAGAGTGGGAGCAGGGTTTCGTGCCTCTGGGAGCCATGGGTAGACTAATGAAAAGGAGAGAGCGCCTGGTCAAAGAGTTGAGAACTGAGATGGACTGAATAACAGGGTACGACAAATGACTAGAATAACAAGGAGGGAAAATATAGAAAACGAGAGAAAAACCATGTAACATAGTACCTTGCATACTACCATCGCCTTCATAATTTATAGAGCCCACTTCCTAATAGATCTTCCACATGTTAACCACACCAACGTTCATGGTTGTGACCATCATGGGGCAAGAGATGATTAGAATTCAAGGGCACTTCCTCTCTCTCATGCAGAGGGATCTGCTCGGTATCCAAATGACTCCTTCCACCACTATTTATCAGAGCCAAAGAACTTCATTTCGAGCTGGGTATGATATCAGACTCTGTGATCTGATAAAAGCTATTCGCTCTGTTTTGTTTTATTTATACTCTCTGTGTGTGATCTAAGAATCTAGTGCCGTATCAAGAGTCTCGGGCCCTTTAAAGGCAGGGTTTTCGCTCTTGCGACACACTTCTGAGGCCGTATCAGTAGTCTCGGGCTCTTTAAAGGCAGAGTTTCCACTACTGCGACCTCCTGACAGAGGTACTAGTTTCTGCTTGAGCAGTCAGCCAGGAGCCTGTCTAATCTTCTTTAGGGAAGACACAAGTCTAAACACCCCGCTTTTCGATGCAGTTATAGTAATCTCTACTATATCTATGGATTCTTTAGTCTGTGTTCGTTCTGTAAATAACACTGTAGATTGTATTGCATCTACCTTTGAACCTGCATTCTGTTTAATGATCCATTACATGCCTACTATTGAAACATTTGATCCCCGACTGCAAGATATTTATAAAGGCATGAGACCTCTTGGTACTCCAAAATATGGGTTAGGGTACATAGAACAATGTGACCAAGTCATTCCAGACTGCAGATTCTCCAACCCCTTGCCCAATGATATGCAAAGACCCTCTGTGGATGAGATCCACAAGTTTCACACAGTTATGAAAGGATGCCAGCAAGGATCTATTGAACAAAAATGGATCAAGAAGATGTTAAACTGGGATTTGTTTACAAACCCAGAAACAAATGATTTTAACTCATCTGTGCCAGACCCAGAAAAACTGAAATTATCCCAAGACTGGCAGAAATATATATCTGACAATAATTTATGGATTTCTTTCTTTGAATGGAAGAAATTAAATCAAAAGGTTGTAGTTCAAATGATGGGAGAAAGCTCTGAAACCCCTCCCAAAAATAAGTGGAAAAGCATTGAAGGACAAATTGTAGAATCAAATTCCACTTGTCCTCCCTTCAAGGGCATTGTCCTTGAAGATAATAATCGACAAGTAAAAGCAATTCCTTTACTTCTTTCTGAGGAAGCTATTCAACTTTTTGGTATAGACAAAAGAGTTCAGTCTATGTCATAACAGATTAACTGGACTGATACTGCCTTAAGAGGCATGGCTACCCATACCTTTGTGACCAATGACTATGCCCAAAAAGGACAGATTGTAGATCTGCAAGTATCTACAAATACTATTGTACATTCTATCAACCAGATTCAAGAAAATGTCACAGATGTAAAGGATAAAATGGAATCTGCATTATGCGAAATATCCTGCAAATCCAAAGAGTCCCTAAGAAATCATGAAGAACTTATGGAAGGATTGGGACAAGCTTTCTCTAAAATGGGAAAGACATTGACTGAAATAAGACAGAAGGATAGAAATCCTGATAAGCCTATCCCTGATCTGTTCATCCTTCCAAACCCTTCTATTTCAATACCGTCTCCTGTATATAAGCCATCTAAGACAGTAATCCAGAAAAGATTTCCTCACCATTTCCCTACAGAAGAAGATAAACTAGAATCATCCTCAAAAGAACATCATTCTCTGGTTACTATCCAAAACCATGCATATGAAAACCTTCCACATCATACTAGTAGACCTTCAGCCCCAGATCTAATGGGTAAAGGAAGATTGCCTAAATCACAAAAATTTGTTGAAGATTGGTTCCAAGAATGGAACATTGACAGTTTGTCTGTTGCCCAAATTAGACAGATGATTGATAGAATGTATGTCTCTTATAAAATTGTGTGCATGAAAGGAAAGACAAAGATAGAAGCATGCAAATCTATTATCCAATGTTTTACTGGCACTTTGAGAAAATGGTGGGAAGTTATTTCTTCGCCTATTATGATTGCAAATATGGAAGCTGAGGTTCTCAGAGATGAACAAGGGGACATTGTGTATCATACTGATGGATCTCCCCACAATAATATGATTGGTGCTCTAACCACTGCAATCCTTGAGCACTGGTGTGGAACTGAGTCTGAACTAGATGAAAAACATGAGTTGATTCTCATGAACATGAAATGCAGGAAAATGTCTGAGTATGAAGAGTTCCATAAAGATTGGACTCAAAGAATATTTGAAGTCCAGGATAGTCAAAATCTTATGTGGAAACAAGTATACTTGGCAGCCATACCAAGTAAATTTGTAGAATACTTAAAAATGCAGGAAGTGTTCAAACTTCCTTATGAAATGTATACATGGGGAGAAATCTATTCATTAATCACTAAAGCATTGATTGGACTATGTGTAAATATGAAAGTCCAAAATTCTGTATCCAAGCTATCCTATCTTCCAGATCATAAATCTATCTGTGAAAAGTATGGCCTGTACATCACAAATCCTGTTAGAAAGAAAAGGAAAAAGAAAAAAGAATTCCAAGAAGAAAAAAGGAGAAAGCCTAAGTATAAATACAAATACATGCCTAGAACCCACTACTATGAGCCTGAGGACCTAAAACTGAAAACTCATTCCTATCAGGCTAAACAACAAATTCAATGTTGGATATGTGGGAAATCTGGACACATTGCCCATAATTGTCCAGATAATATAGCCTCTAGAAAATCAAAGGGAAAGCTCTCAGAACAAAAAGCTAAAGAGGCTCAAGAAAAGAAACAACTGTCTCTAAGGGTGCATTGTAACAAATGTGGAGCTAATGATCATGAAACCAACCAGTGTCCATATCACCCTTTCAAAAGAGAAGAAGTTCATCTTCTTCAAGATGGATGCTGTTCAGATTCTGATAGTACTTCTGAGTTTAATTATAACTTAGAAGAATAAATGTTGATTAATCAAGATTGCAATTGTAGAAATCCCAATTTCTTCTCTTGTCAAAGTAATACAGACAGTTCTGAATCTGAATCAGAACTAGAGGTCAAAAGAAAAATAAAAATATGTATGTTTCACAACACAGGAGATCAAGAAGCACAAATGCTAGCATAGATCAAAGCCCTGCCAGAAGGAGAAATGAAAAACTCACTTCTTGATACTTTTGTGAAAACTGTTAAAATCGAACAAAGGAGTAAGACTACTGAGTCTTCTAAAAGAGAACCTTTGTTCATTGATGCCTCTTATGAAAGAAATACCAAAACCTTCATCAAATACAACAGAGAGGCAAAATTGCAAAACACCTCTGTTATTGATCTAGCCAAAGTAGTACTCTTTCTAAAGAAAGAAGTTTCTGAGCTAAAGGGAAAAATCAGGAAAATGGAAGAAGAAGTTGAATATAGCTTCAAAATTGATTCCTGGGCTAGACAGGAAATCAGAGAAATTAGAGAAAGATTGGACTCAATACCTCCTCCATTAGAAGATTCCCCTTTTGAGAGTCCAAAATCAGTGGTACAAGGGCAAACAATTGCCCATATGCAAGGGCTAACAGCTATGAAAATCATGCCCATTAAATTCCAAAAATATCAGGTAAAAGTCAAGTTAGAAATAAATGGAGAAATATTTAAGTTAAATGCACTATTAGATACTAGTTCAGATATGAATTTAGTGCATAAAGTCTTGATTCCTACAAAATGTTGGCTTCCCAGTAATTATTCTGCAATAGCGCTAGGAAATGTAAATACTGATATGAATTTTGAGATTCCTAGAGGCATCCTGCTATTTGATGAATACGCCTTAGGAATGAAATTTCTGATAACAGAGCTACCAGTAGAGTGTATCCTTGGAACACCATTTTTATTTGCGGTAGAACCACATGTTTCTTATCATAGTCTTTCTGGATTACTTTGCCCAGTATAAGTGGTCATCCGCCCAAAAGAAAAGAATTACCTTTTATTTCTGAATCACATGCCCAAATTGCTTATTGTTCTAAAAGCATGGTGATTATGAATACTTGGGATGACTACATAAATGCTCCATCAACACATTATCTGGATGACAACACATAATGGGAGATATATAAATAAAATTGGTTTCCAAATTGGCAGCTAAGATGTTAAGAAGGAATAGAGTTTGGTCTGCCGGGATTTTCAAGAAATACCAGTATCCATGTAATTCCTCCACAGCATATAATTGGACAAATGCATCAAGCATCCATAATTGCTGCTAGACAGAAACTGGTAGAAATGGGAGATCTCAACAGAATAAGATCTGCCAACAGAGAATGGTTTTTCCAACAAACGCAGGCTTGGCAACAAACTCCAGCCTGGAACTTCGTCCAGATTAACAGAATGAGAGCCTTGCAATCTTGGCCAAATCAAGATCCACATGAAAAATTATTTGAAATAAATTATTTCCAATACAAAGCCATGTGGTATAATGTTTGTTTATGGACATATAGGTATAGGTACTACTACTGTATGATTAAATTCTCTGTGCCTTTTGTTACATTTCCTGAACCAGATTGGATATCAGATTGGTGGAAGAAATTCGGTTTGAACCCAAGTGGAGTTCATCATGATGTAACTGAAACTACCAGGATGTTTTTATTTCCAAATAGGAGACTCCAAACTGTTCATGATCTCTATTCTGAAGATGAATACAAAATGCTCTTCATCAGAGAAAGACATCCATGGATTATCAGAACTAGGTATGTTCTGCAACAAGATGAAGACAATGATGAGGATCCTGAATTATACAGAGAAGTGTATACTCAGCACTGGGACCCTTATCAATTTCGACACTTTCATGATCATCCAGTAGAATAATGGTAAAATGTCTTACTGTCAGACAGACGATGGCAGTCGGTTTCCGTGGGTTGATGTGACCAACCTCCACAGTGTATTCACATGTATTCATGTCTAAATGGCCGATAGTGGTGCCATTCGGGTTTAGTGGGTTACCGTAAACAACATCCACTTTGTAATTATTGTCCTTTTGTAATAATGAGCATCTTGGAAACTCGGAGCACTTCTCCGAATTTTGGCATGGCTTGACCCGCATTTCCAAGATTCTCTCCTTTATGTCATGTTTTGTCCGTCCTCTGATCGAAGAATCTTGCACAACTACCCCATTAGATTCACTGTTCTATCTGCTTTCGATTGATATGAAATAAAGCTTATGATTTGGTTGGAGATTCTTGCACGAATACATCCGCCAAATCCATAAAGTAAGAACTTGTGGTCGACATATGGGACCAATTGTCTTTTTGAGTCTCTTCTTCATGATGACTCTTCCTTCACGAATTTGTATAAAGGAAGGATGAGAGCTCATTCTCGAGGAGGAGTTTTTCATAGAGAGTTTGAGTGTTAGTCTGAGTCTTCTAAGCTTCCCTCCTGTCTAAAGCTTTGTGTCATTCTATGAGTCTGTAAGTAAGTTGTGAGTGTGAGCGAATACGAGCATCCTATTGTTTCTCTATGCATCCTGCACAAGTTGTAATACCCTGGCATATTCATGCTCTGATTTAATATAAAGAAGTCTTCCGCATATGTGTATCTCTGAAATTTGATTATTGTCTCTGTGTTATGCGCTCGTTGTGATTCCTGTTTATTTGCCTGTTATTGCAATTGATGTTCCTTGGTACTGCTGAGCTGAAGTTCACTCATCCGGAGATAAGGTTCACTTGTGGTTGGTATAAAGTGTCTGCTGAGCACTGGTAGTAAGTCCTGCTAGGCAAGGAGGCCGCTAAGGGCAGTGGTAGGAGCAGAGAGGTGCTGAAAGCCAACTATAGGGTTCGGATAAGGCCGTAACAACTTGGTGGAGTCCAAGTGGTGGGGTTCAATAGGTGGGCAGAGTAAAGCGGTTAACCCGACGATATTAGTTTTGTCGAGAGTAGCAAGAAACAGAAGTCCAGATGACAAAAGGAGACAACGCATGAGACAAAAGCGATTGTCAAGCTTCAATCTCTGACAGAGGAAGCCCATGACAAGCTGTTCGAGAGTAGCAGCTTACAAATGGTAAGTTAGGGTATAGCGCTGGCCTCGAAATCGTCATGAGATTGCAAGGGATGGGCATGATGCTCTTCTTCCCATGTAGGAGAATCATTACCTTTCTTTATGCTCGAACTTGAAGGAGCGTCACCGTGTCTGAATCGATTGTCCGAAGAGATCACTTAAGGGATGCATTGTGTGCTTTGTTGGTATGTAGTTGATGTTTTGGGCATCCAACCTTCTCGATGGGGCTACCTGTCTTATCATGAGAGTTAGCATACGTTTCATGGGGGACATATATATATATATATATATATATATATATAGAACATGTGTTTCCTCCTTGGAGGTCACAAGTTCAAATCCAAAGGGGGTAGGGTATGCATACCTCCATAAACTTTAACAATCAAACCACTACATGGAAGAGGTCCCTTGTCCCACAAACGATCGATCTCATACACCAATTTAATGTCTAGTTTAACCATGACCTTAAAAATAGATTATTATTATTATTATTATTATTATTATTATATATTAAAAAATACTTAAAACAAAAACTATTCACTCTAACCAACTGTTTTACGTGCAACTGTAAAACAATCCCACCAAAAGAATTAAACGACAAACACTTATTTATATGAAATTCAATCCCACTAAAGAATTAAACGACAAACAATCCCACCAAAATAATTATATATATTACTTTAAATTACAAAGAGAACGCATGTGGGGATGTTATTAGAGAGTCTACCTAGAATTAATAATTAAAGTGGTTGCTTTTCATTTGGTCAGGGACAAACATTATAAATATTAAAAATGAAAGTTGACACTAATTTTTAATTATTCATTTTTTATTTAAAAAAAGGAGGAGGTAGGGTCGGGGAGTGGGTGTGGGGACTCGGGGTCAATGATGAGAGAGGAATGAGATGGGAAGTAACCACAAGAGGGATATATATCTATATAATCTTCTATATCTTTTCAACTAGGGCCTTTACTCACTTATATAATAACTTTCGCGCGTAGAAACTTGAATGGTCTCTCTTTACGCTTTTGTAGGGCTAAAGCCATGGGGGATTGGCTCCATTAATGTGGCTACGATATGTAGCGCTAGGAAATTCTGTCAATGTTTTTGATGCTACTACGGTAAGCAGTGCTAGGTCATGTTATAAATGTTTTTGATGAATATATTTTCTCTATTAATGCTCCATATTATATATATATATATATATATATATTTTTTTTTTTTTTTTCTTAGACTTTACCAGTTAAATTGTTGGGCGGAGGAGGGTACCTTGTCCCACAAATGAGGGGGTCTCATACACCAATTTGGTGCGGCTTGGCCGTGACCTTAAAAATAGATTATTATTATTATTATTATTACACAAAAATTATTTAATTTAAAATTTGTTTATTTTTTTATTATAGTTTTTATAAAAAGAATTAATATTTAAAAATTTATTAAAGATCTTGTACAAAAAGCACATGACCCCATTATAGGTAATCTTAGTGATGATTATATGACACACTATCTTTCTTATAGATATTATCTAGGCTAAAACTGTTTTTAGGTCCCGCAGTAAGACCTAAAACTTATTTTGATTGGATAAAAGATCATCTTTCTCGGGCACATGAAAATAGGTGAACAACCCAAGACCCAAAGGCATCTGGCAAGAATGAAACTTTGTCCCCTTACAAACCACCCATGAGTTGTTTAGGCGAAGTGTTTTTTTTTAATAACAATGATGAGTCAACCCACAATCATGGATAGAAACCAATCATGATTGTGTTCATTATTGATTAAAAATTGAATTCATAGGGGTGGTAGGGGTGAGGGGTAGTATCCATGATCTTGGAGGGGGAAAGGTTGTCTATTGTGTCTTGGGGCTTTGAAACATCTCAAACAATCTCGTAGAGGCCTATTTGTTGTAGCAGGGCCTCGCAGTTGCCAAGGAAGAAGGTATTAGAACCCTGATAGTGCTTGGAGTTTCCATGTTAGTTATTAAAGCAATGATTGATCAATCTAATTTGTGAGGGAACAAATTGGGAACACTCATATGTAGCATCAAAATAATCATCCCA
This sequence comes from Picea engelmannii, assembly GCA_009831015.1. Taxonomy (NCBI): domain Eukaryota; kingdom Viridiplantae; phylum Streptophyta; class Pinopsida; order Pinales; family Pinaceae; genus Picea; species Picea engelmannii. The sequence goes on along the minus strand of ML779842.1, from coordinate 660,634 downwards.
TATTTAGACAAAGTATTATTTGATCACACTAAAAGAGAGTTGAATGGTTAAGAAAATCATTGGGAAAAGATGGTTTCATCCCTTGATCCTGGTTCCTTAATAAAAAACGGGGTTTGAAGCTTTACCCCAATTCCTTAATTAATTGAACGACACCCAAATCAATACTAAATAGGCATTCATTACACACTAACAATTGGAGGCAAGTTTGGGATGGAGGGTATGTGGCCTCTGCAACTCCCACATTTGGTTCACCTAGGCTTGCTTGAGTTGATTAAATGCAGTGTAGTGCATTTCCCTTTGATATATGGGACAATTTAGAACATGAGGTACCACTGTTTTTTCTCTCCTTTCAATTCAGCTTGTGTTTTGAGGAAGGGTGGAATTGGTAGCGAGCTTGGTCATGTTTTAGTGGCCTTTGTGGTATTTTGGTGTAGGAACAATGATTTTCTTGGAGAGACATAACACATGCATCCATGGGAGGTGGCTTCGAGTCATACTAGATCCTCAATGTAGGAAATTTCTCTTATTTCAATTAGGCAAGCCCTCATTCCTCGGTTCATGCTTATAGTGCTTGTTACTTTTTATATTTTTCAATATTTAGAAAGGAATAGTCGTGATAGGGATATGTTGCTCCTTTTGACTTGTTAAAGGATTGGAAACAAAGATTGTTGTAAGAGGTTTGTTTGGTCTAGAAATTTTCATTTTAGTTTCACTGTGAAAGATATTTCGATTATAGTTATGGACAATTTTGAGACAAAAAAAGGTCGACAAAACCCTTCATGGGCACGAGGAATTACCCAGGCCAACAATAGATCTCTCATGCTAATCTCTTCTAAAATCATAGAGATAAAACATGCTAGTGTTATGCAAAGTGAAAACATCATGACTCTCATTCTGCTATAGAAGAAATTGATTGATTATCTAGAAGCCGAATGCAACATGCTTCGTTCTCTAATTGTCTAAGATTCCCAAGTGGATCTATGTAGAATTTTTCACTTTTAATTCTTTTCTGGTGGAAGGGTTTTGTCAAACAGTTCACATCTATAGTCTTATTGAGCTTGTGTTGGGGTTTGTTATTAAGTTTGATAGCACAAATAATTTGCAATGATAGACATGAGCTTAAACAACAATGAAACACATAGAAACAACAACAAGAATAGCCACAATACTCATATATGTATTTATTTAATATTTATATAACTGACCTCAATACAAGAGTGAGAAGATATGGAAATATACATAAGAGAATAGAAGATGTGGCTGATAGCACTCCCAAGATATTTCAGAAAAGAGAGATAGTGACTTCCCAAATCCTCCACTAGCTACATGCAAAAGATCTATAAGATCAATTTATTTCCCTTCTCCAAACTATTGTGTTTCCTGGCTGAGGTGCACCCTAAATTGGATGAAGTGACCCAATGAGATTCGACCTGCTCAAATTTGGACCCCAAACACCGAAACAATGATGATATCCTATAGAAAAGGGTATGGATGACTCATAAGGTGAATTTCCCTTGCTAAAAGTGTCAGATCTATCCACTAGTAAGAGATCTCTAGCTACAAATGTGCCCTCAAGAAATTTCTCCCAACTCCAAATTAAATAATAAGAGACGAGGACAACTCCCGAAAATACCAAGAAAAGTCTCCCATGCTATGGAGAATGCATGTAGGGTCAAATCTTCCCAAGATCCCAATTGTGTAACTCAAATCGAACCCACTAAATCTGAGTAGTGCACCCTCTTTGTAGAGAAAACCCTCAATGATGTGCCCTTCTTCATTGTGCTAGCTGAAGTAGATCTAAACTGTATAGAATGGTGAGGGTGAAATATTTAACCACCTTGGCCAAGCTTGGACCAGGAAAGGAGGGATCTTTCACCTTCGCGTTGATCTATAGGGTTTGTCTAATCAAAACCCTCAAAACACTCAAGCTTCCAGAGCTCAAAGTTGCATAAGAAAAATGATCAAGAATGAGGAAGTGAGGCACCCTCATCCTCTTTTATACTCCAACATTCTAATTCTCGCTTAAATTATTAGTTGGCTTTCCAAAGTCTTTTTGTCCACTTATCCAATTAACTTATATTTCCTTATTAGCCAATGTTACTTTAATAATTTAACTTTAGTATCCTCCATAACATATTTTGGCCACCTTAGTCCCCTTTTTGGTGAGACTATATCCTAGGGGAAACAACTAGGCTACTAAGTCCTCCAGTTCTTTGGTCATATGGAAGGTTATCTTAAAAGTTGTCTCTTTGATTATAAAATCCTTCTCTCTCACCTCCAAGATTCTTGTCTTCGAGAATTCACAATAAGCAAGTTTAATGGAGGATGAAACAATCTACTAGAATAGAGACCCCATGGAAATCAAGGAACCAAGCCCCCCATCAGTCAAGAGAGGAGCATGAAGCTCAAGGAGGTGTCTGTCTCATAACATTTGAATGTTCTTTCGAGTTGTAAGTTTTTTGTGTCAATTTGTAAAACAAGTTGTTAATGGAATCACCTAGAACTCTTGTCTATAGAAGATTTTAAAGTACAACATTGTTAGTTTATAATTTATTATATTCTTAGTACTATCCTTGAATTTTGATGTAAATGCTACTAACTTCACTGCAACCCTTTTGAAATGAATATAAATTTTCTATTCTTGTTAGTCCCTGCCAAAGGCTTGCGACTATAGCGATGAGTTGCCCTTTGACTATCTATTAGTTTATAGTTGACTTTAGATTTTTGTTTTATATCAAATGTGTAACATAAGAAATGAATATATATATTTTTCTTAATAATAAAATAATATATTTTTCTAAAATTTGATTGGCTGATATGTTTGATGTGTTATTGCAGGCTTCACGTCTTTCAATGTAAACACAATTAATAGATTTGACAATTTCACACAGTAAAGCAGAGAGGGAAGGGCCAATTGTACTGTGGTCATAACAATACGCAATGGCAGTATGGAATGGCATCAACCCATCCTCGGGCCTCGAATCGGCTGGTTTAAAAAAAACTTTCCTTTGCGATGGGGTGTGGGGTTGCTGTGCAGCGACAAACAATATCGTGGCAATCATAATTTTAACCTATGGATTCTAATCTCTATCCTGTCGCTACTTTCACACTGTATTCATTACTCTTCCGCGTCGTAAATGTTTTCTTTAATTTTAGAGTAGTTTGGATTATCATTACGATTGTGTATGGGGTTTCCATTTGTCTGCCATTGCCAGTCATTTTCGCTCTGCCTGTTCTTTATTTTTACAAAGTTCTGATTCGATTATGTTCATTGAACTGGGAAACGCCAACTCAACCATTGAATTCAAAGCAACCATTTCATCTTTCGCACGACTCAGTATCTTCCTCTCGATCCGGCTTTGCAATCTTTGTGTATCATATCATGGCAGCTGTAGAATCGGTTCCCTCCCCTGCCCCTAACTCTACAAAAGAGGTTATTTCTCTTCTCATTTATTCTTGCCTCTTCCAGTTCCCAATAATGCCTCTTTTAATCTTTTCTTCTTACAAACTTGTTTGATTTATTTTAAATGCTCTGCAGGGAACTCAGAAATCACCGTCAATGGCTGGAGGACCAGATATCTCTATTTTAACTATAAATTCGGCTTTCCCTGCTTTCCACTTATTTGCACCAATTTCTCCATTTTTCTCGATTTCATTATGCGTTATGTTTCCCTTTAAACTTCTTTTGTTGCACGCGGATAATGGGGCCGATTCTATATGTGCATCGCCATACATTAGCTTAACGCATGTTTTTGGTGATGTGGTTGATAATGGGTTATAAGTAATTATCATTATTGCAGGATCTCAATGATTCAAGGGTAGATTTGCTCGATCGGATTCAGAGCCTAAAAAATGTAGGTATCATATGACGATGTCTTATTGCTTCATCTGCTTTTACCAGCTTTTTCGTTTAATGCTTGGAAAGTTATTCCGTGTCACTTGTTTTTGAATGGATTTTAGGATTTGCAAGATTGGCGTGGTAGGCTCGATACTCAAGTCAAAACTTACCGACAGGTATGGAAATACCATTTCAATCCTTCACTTTCAGTGGGGCGAATAGAGCATTGTGTTATGTGGCTAGGGTTTAGGGTTTCGGTGACTTCCTGACAGAGCAATTGACATGGATTTCGGGGTTCTACGCCCTTGCAGTATTTCAAGAACTGTTTAATCAGGATTTTGCATCAGTGTATGCTGTTTACTGTAAAAAGGTGGGCGGGAGGGTTTATAAGCTCGTTTTATAGCCCTTAGGTTGTGAACTATGCCCCTGTGGATTTTTTTTTACAGGAGCTTGGAGATTTGAAGAACAACCTCAACGATAAAGTAGATTAGCTGGAATCTGTAAGTGTGCCAGTCCATATATTATTGTTTATGCAATGCTCCATGCAATGATCTGTTTCCATGTTCTTATTCTCAAAGACCGACTGCTGTATTCTCCAATGTGTATGCTATTTTTTTTTTCCTGGTGCAGGAGTTCCAGGAGTTGATAAACAGTTTGCTAAAGCAGCTAGATGAAACTTCAAACATTACTTGGTATGCATTACTGACAACTGTTATACTTATTTTGCTATGTTTGAATGAGATGATTTCACTTATCGAGTGTCATTATCCTTCCATTTCATGTCTTTGCACATATATTGAGAAAATAAGTTGAATTATTTGCCTTCCTTTCCATGAGATGATTTGCCTCCTTAATTTTTATTTCCTTACTTTCATGCTTGTTTATCTCTATTTTTTAAATCCCATTTTCATTCCTCATTATCACATTAGATGACTGGATTTGATTTAAATGTTGAAAGAAATCATGTGCACCTTATGTTCTCCTGCAGATTTCCGACGTTCCTAGGAAAACAGAAGCAGAGGTTTTCGATTCTTAAAATGGAAGAATGAAAATGATCTTCTTAGAGAGAGTGAGAGATACCTATGACCAACAGTATTAATTGCTATTGGATGTGCTTGCTAGAATATAAAAATTCCCATGGACCGAAAATGGCATGGATGATGCCACTTATTCTTTAGATCTGTTTCTTCAAATCTCTTTTGAGGAATTGTTATCAAAAGCATTGTTATTATTTGGTTGTCCAGCTTTTATTTCTAGTTGGAGCAGAAAATGTAATCCTACATCCGAAGGACAATATCTAAGCTCTGTTTGCAATATGCTTTTTTCGTCTGTTTGTCTTCATTTTGCTGATAAGATGGCTATAAATTGCATCATCCCTGGAACTTCAGTATTATATTGGTTATGTTATGCACAACCATCCATAATGTATGGAAACTGGGAGAATGCAAATGTACTTTTTAGAGTGAGACATTGGTGGCTCGTGATATTAAATTCTATTGCAGTTTGGGATGTGCTTATTTTAGTATACATTCTCTTATACACTGGAAATGGAATGGATGATGCCAGTCTGCTACTAATTTGTCCAATTTAAATTTCAGTCCGAGGAAGAAAAGGTCTAAACCTACAATATATCAAGGAGAATATAGGCACTCTTTCCAATATGATTTTTTCATTTATAAACTGCAATAGCATATTAAATGGATAATGCACAACTATTCATAATCTAGTGGAAACTGAAAGAAGAACATGTTCCGTGGACCAATTCAATGTATGCACATTTTCTAGTTTGCCAGTTGTAACAAATTTACTCTAGTCTGTCAAATTTGTGGTGTGTGGAATGCATGATTACATTGTGTTTCCTCAATAATATGGGCTCAAGTATAATTAGATGTTGAACTCTGATTCAAGACAAAGATCCTTACATGTCCCGATGCAATACCGACTGGCAAATACATCCCTTTTTTTTTTGCTGAAAATAGGGTTTTGTTAGTTTTTGCAATGTTCACGATGACTACTAAGTTGGATAGGGAAACATGCATGGTCGTCCACCCTTGCCCCTCATCAAATGCAAGATGAACATTATTTCTTGTGGGGTCAACCAGCTATTTGGACAAGGTAGAGTAAAACAATCGATCGTTGTCTTGTTTAGATAGACATGATTTGCCAGGGGAACTATATTACTATATTAAACAATGGGAATTAAGAAGTTAGCTCACAATTTTAATTGATATGTTTTTCTGGAATAACAGCCAACTTCAAATCAAATGTCAAACCTTTACTACTAGATTCCAAGTGCCCATAGTAAGCTATCTCCAGTTTCATATTTTCTTTTCTGAAAAGGATAAGAGGGAACAATGAGGGAACATAAATCAACATAAATTTGAGCTGCTCTGTGCAAATAGTAAAAGATATTGCAAATTAGTTGCTGGTGAGTGGGGAGTTCACCAAACCAATGAGCTCTACTGATCGCAGTACCTTATTTTCCTCCACCTCCACCTCCTACTACAATTCTGTTCTCAAGCAGGCTAACTTCATAAAATGCATGCACAATTTAATTCTGGAAAGAAAGGGGAGAACAATGAATTACTAGAGAGTTGGACGATGTCATAAATCCTATATTTGGTTTGCCCTATACAAATTGCAATTGACATTGCATTGAACAACTTGTAAATTAAGCAATGGGGAGGTTTTGGGGGTCCCAAGACGAAGGAACCTGTTGATAGTAGTCATCTGTTTACAGAAGATAGCTAGTTGATAAATGTTGAGGCAGGAGAGGCTCTTCTCAAACTCTGAAAGAGCTCTCTGAAAAAGAAGCATTTGCTATTGCATATGAAGAATTTGGTACTGTACTACAATCTTGAATTTTTAGTAATGTGAAGAAATGGTTTGTACTTATGTACACAATGATTCACTATGATTAATGTATTAATGGAACTATATTGTCAAAACAGGAGAGGGGAAACATATTTTGATGGTGTTGGTTGGCTGTTCTATGAAATGGTTTTTCTGGCCGGAATATGACGATATAAATTTACACGAATCACTATTTTTTGTTGTTCAGAATTCATTTCTGAATGCAGAAATGGATTCAACATGCTGAAAAACTTCCAGGGCACTCAGATTCTACAGAAATAAATAATCACTTAAATCTACGAATCCAACATTTTCTTGTTGAATTTCGGGTAAATATCCTCGAAAAAAATCTTCATTTCATAGAATCTTAAACCTACGGCTATCTCGATTACCCTTACTAAGGATGGGTAGCTACTAGCTTATCCATGTTAAGACTACATTATGGTTTTGTTAGACATTGGATTATGATATTGTAAGTGTTTT
>ML779842.1:636806-652778 GCA_009831015.1 Picea engelmannii | reverse complement strand
AATGGTAATGTTAAAAATTTAAGTAAAATGATAGAAAAGGAAGATAAAGAAGGTCACTTGCCCATTCATTATCCTTTCATTACAAACTAATATTAAAATATGACCCAATATCTAAATATTAATTGTAACAATAACTTTTAGGGACTTAACTTTGTTAGTAAGTGCACTATGCTCAAGTGAGTGATGAGAATTGCCTACTAGACTCTGAGTTATATTATTTTATGTTTAAAGTTTTTCTTATTCACATAAATTTCATAGTGTTTTAAAATGTTAATGTGTGTGAGAAATACCTTGATTCCCCCTTGCACCTTGATTTCAAAAAGTGGAATTTGTGCCCTTAGCACTATTTAAGTAGTTTATTGTGTTTATTATTAGTCCCGGCCATGGAACTATATCAATGAGTTTGCTTTTGATGTGACATTAATTTGTCTTTTACCATAAATTTATGTATGCAATGTAATGTTTAACATAGGAAAACAAATATATATTTTTGGATACAATAAAAATATTTGTGTTTCTCATTTCTAATTGGTTGATAAAATTGAAGTGTTATTGCTCCCTTCACGTTTTTCAATATGTAGAATTAATTACATAATCAATAGATTTCACCAATCACCACATCTAAATATAAAAAGTTGTACTATGTATTTATTATGCATTATTATATTTATTATCTAATATATTATTTATTATTATATTTATAATATATTTATTATATTTATAAATATTATATTATTATGCATTATTATATTTATTATCTAATATATTATTTATTATTATATTTATATTATATTTATGAATATTATACTTCCATTCAACTCATTCAACTTACAGTTCATTATACATTTTGAATAACTAACAACCCTCAATTATTATCTTTTGACAAAAAATATTCATTACTTGTGCATTTAGTTATATTAAGTTTCATTATTCAACATGTATTTCCCAACTAACTTGGCAGGCACTGCGTTGCCATGCAACCCTTGTTAAAAAACCATTAACTTCACAAAATTCAATAAAATAATATTTAAATTTTAAATTGAAACACCAAAGCAATACTTATCATATTTTCAAAACAACTTTAACATTGAAAATGGCTTCTTATTCTTTATATTAAAGAACCTTCTTACCTTTTTCTTTTTAAACAAATAAAGGTCATGTCTTTCCGTCATTTGAAACGTTTCTTTGAAAGAAGAACCATCATTTTCTCCTTAGCGGGAATGCATAGTACGAAGACAATCCGGTGATTAGAAAAGGAAGCCACCCCTCCCTCTAGGAATGCACAAAGTACGAAGACAACCCACTTGAAACTCATGGTATGCAATATTCTAATTCATATGGAAACGACAAAGTCATCACATGCAAAAAAAAAAATAATTACTTCCATTGTCTAGGTTTTATAAAATTAATTTGAGTACAAATGAAAATTAAAAAAGATATCCACTACACATCCAATTTCTCCAAGGTTGACTTTTGACAAAATAACGTAATGAAAGTGATAATTTGAAATTCCAATTTCCAAAATTAAAGAAGCTAAATATGTCACATATGACCTAGCTGACATCACATCTTTGTAGAATAATTTTCATTATTATTTATTTTTTTAATATGAAAGTCATATATTCTTTATGCTTTACAAAGAGCGAGTTGCAAGATTTCAACTATGAGAAATATCATGTTGTTGGGATAATCTAACATAGTTGTCATAGCTATGTAGAGGAGTGTAATGTCCCCTTCTACATAAGGTAAAACAACATTAAATGATTAAGTAAATTTCTAAAACAAGGGTAACGCAATTTTTTTAATAATAATTTATTAAGGTTTTAAACAACATTAAATGATTAAGTAAATTTCTAAAACAAGGGTAACATAATTTTCTTAATAATAATTTATTAAGGTTTTAAGGTTTTTTTAATGAGAATAATTAATAACAAGGTTGCATGGCAGCGGAGTCCCTATCAAGTTGGGATGGGAGTAAATGCGACCTAGTACAGACACGTGGTTAGAAAGTTGAAATACATTGAAATACTTTTATACATAGGAAATATGTACTTTTGTAATGGATCGTGGGTTGTCAGGCTGACGATATACAAAAAACACCGACAGTTCTGCGATACAGAAATTGGGCCTCTGATGTTCTTTGTGATACAAAAATCGAGGAGTGGAGTTGCGGACTATAGAAATTCATCACAAATAAAAAAATTATACATACGAAATATGTACTTGTATAAAGTGGATATTTAGTTTTATACATACAAAATTTCTACTTTATCAAGTATGGGGAAGAGATTTTATAGAGGATGCAGGGAGCCCTCATTGCATACTTATCCAGTTTTTGGATCGCGGGTTCTCGAGCTGGCGGGTTCAAAAATGGGCCTCTGATGTTCCGTGGCCTACAAATAGCACCGACAGTTCCGTGATATACAAAATGATAGGTGGAGTTTAGTTTTCTTTAAAACTAAGGCTTTTCTTGGACAAAAAGATATAGCATTACCGAATTAGTTTTATTTGCACATGTTTTATAGAGCATGCAGGGAGCGGTCATTCCATACTTTGCTAGTTTTTGGATCCCAGGTTCTTGGGCCGGTGGTTTGAAAAATGGGTCTCTGTTGTTCCGTGCCTTACAAGAAACATCGAGAGTTCTGCGATATAGAAATAGACAAGCAGAGTTGCGTGTCTGTTACATATCTCTGGAAATTACATCAACATTTAAAACATCAACGTTGTTGAAGACCCAAAAATTAGCATACAATAGGAGACAAAAAATGTAGCATATCTGAATTAGTTTTATTTGGAACAAACAAGAAAGGTTCCTGGAAACCCAAAATTTAGTATACAATAAGGGCATTGTCGAATCAGTTTTCTTTGTAATTTATCAAAAATTAATAATGTCTGTTGCACGTTTCTGGAAATTGACAGGTTCAAAATTGAGTCTCTGATGTTCCGTGGCCTCCAAATAGCACCGAAAGTTCCGCGATATACAAAATGACAGGTGGAGTTGCGGACTATAGAAATTTACAAAAAATTAATGTCTGTTATACAATAGAATAGTAATAACGTTTTCCTGAACTAGCTTGCTTTAAAACTAAGGCTTTTCTTGGACAAAAGAGATATAGCATTGCCAAATTAGTTTTCTTTGTACACGTTTTATAGAGCATGCAGGGAGCGGTCATTCCATACTTCGCCAATTTTTGGATTGCAGGTTCTCGGGCTGGTGGTTTCAAAAACGGGTCTCTGTTGTTTTGTGCCCTACGAACAACATCGAGAGTTCCGCGATATAAAAATTGAGAAGCAGCGTTGCGAACTATACAAACTTATTATAAAATAAATAATGTATGTTACATATCTCTGGAAATTACATCAACATTTAAAACATCAACGTCGTTGAAGACCAAAAAATTAGCATACAATAGGAGACAAGAAATGTAGCATATCCGAATTAGTTTTATTTGGAACAAACAAGAAAGGTTCTCGGAAACCCAAAATTTAGTATACAATAAGGGCATTGTCGAATCATTTTTTTTGGAATTTATCAAAAATTAATAATGTCTGTTACATGTTTCTGGAAATTTAAATGCGTTTATCATATAGTCTGGGATTGGGGCTCCTACGGACCATAAAAAGAAATAAGTACAAGAATTAGGAATGTTGAAAGAAGTGCGCGACGGTAGAGAGGAAGACCTGAAAAAAAATTTTGGAAGTTAAGAGTGTTTGGTTATAGTTTTCTATTAAAAGAGGACATAAGTGGATTGATAAAGAAGAGAAGCTGAAAACATAGACTTAAACTGGATTGATAAACAAAACAAGATCTGTCGACGGGTTGTTTCCCTTCCTGGACAAGGCCGTCTATTCTCTTTTGGAACCATTCTTAGATGTATCTTTTCATGGGGGATGTGTTAGGTTCATCCTGGATTTATATGTCGTAAAGGTCGTTTTATAATTTCCTTAGTTCTATTGAAATACTATGCAGAGTCTGTTCAATTTCTTCATTGTGTGAGGCATAGTCCAGTACCCATCGCTCGTGCTCATCTAGACGATGTTCAAGTATGCTGTAAAACTTTTTGAAAGACAACCCCTTTAAAATATCAACTTGTTCCTTGAAGGCTTATTTGGTGACTAACAAGGATTTGAGAATTAAGTTAGGATCTTGAACCTCGTTGGTATTTTCGGCTAAGTCCAGCTGGAGCAGGTTTGTGATTAAATCTTCCTTTTTCGATATGACTTGTTTACATGACTTGACAATGAGCTGCAGGTTGTCAACTTTCTTTTGCTAGCATGCTTTTACTTTTTTGGTGCGCTTTGGTGAGGGGAGTTTCTCTTGTCTTCTTTTCAGTTCCGATGTGTTGTCGGCATATTTGGCAAAAGGGGCCAGTACTTGATCACAGAAAATCTGTTCATTTTTAAAATTCGTCTCCAATTGTTCCAGCAAATCATTGGCCTTCTTTCCGAAGGAAACTAAATTTTGCGATGTTTCCCAGGCTTTAGTAACTACCTGCATTTTTTTGTTGATGTTATTCTCTACAAGGTCTCTAGAGCACGCAAGGAGGGTAGAGGATACTTTCATCTTTGTTGCAGTGGTAGTAGGCATGATTTTTTCCAAAGGAATGGCAAATTCTGGAGTTGCAGGGAAAGCCTGATCAAATTCGTTGAGGTGCTTTTTCATATTGGCATTTTCTGTTTCAATTCCTCCAATGGAATCACGAAGAATGTCACTGGTTCCCTGGTGAAATTGACAGATTTGGGACAACGACATTTCACTAAATTTAATCTCTGCGCAAGATTTGCCTTTCCTATTTGTTACATCTCTCTTTTCAATGACCAGACTTTTAGATTGGCTGTCAAAAATAACGCTCTGGATTACGAAGGATTCATCTATGTCAAAAAAGTCGGTGTTTGATATTTCCACCATGGACGGCCCAATTTTCTGCATGTTCTCAGCTTCAATTTCAAATTGCATTTTTCCACTTTCAATTTGGGGTTCCTTCGCCTGCCCTGCGTTGCTTTTTCTCTTCTTTGCCAGTGGAATTTTGTGAGAACTATCAATATTTATGCGAGGAGGGTTCTTATCTCCTCCTCCATTCGAAGATTTCTGGGTTGCTTTCTTATTGGGGTGGACCATTGAAGCGATGCTCCGTGATGTCGTTCTCTTGGGAGTGTTGGCAGGGGACTGGGTACTCTTCTCACTGGATACTTTTCCATGTTGTCTGTATAATTCGTGGCGCTTTGCAATCTCTCCGCGTCGTAATCGGCAGAAGCAAGATTGTTGTCGACACTGTCCCTGTCTTAGGTCAGGTATGTATGGATAAAAGAGGTGTTAAGGCCAACACCCAGTAAATGTTCTTGAAAAATTCCATTAGGGTTGAACCCTTTTAGCCTTTCAGCGTATGTTAGGTTCAATTTCTTGAAATGGGTGGCAAACTTGTCAATCGTGTTGATGTTTCTGCACACGAAGTCTCCGACTTTCCAGGGCAGAGGAATGAATTGTTTTTTTTTCTTGTCATGGAAAAAATGCAACCAGTGGTTGTATTGCCTTGCTATTTCTACAAAAAACATCTTGTCTGTTATGTGGCATGGAAGGAAGGCAGGATTTTCCTTAGAGCCAAAGACCATGAGGAAACTGTGATTTTCCTCTTGCTCAAGTTTGCCCTTCCTGTTCAAAAACTTGGTTGCCTGGACAGACATCCGCGAAGCATCCTTGCCTAATATTAAATCTTTGAAAACTGAGACAAAGCCATTAAAAACTTCATAAAAACAATGGGAGGCCTTGTGTCTCCACAGGGCCTCGTGCCAAAATGTTACTGGGTCGAATCCACAGTTTATTTTATTGGAAAGAGAAAGTTTTGGAAACGAACAACAATACACAATTGCGAAAATCAAGTAGGATGACATACAAAATTTATTTGATTCTTTGAATTGTGACAACTGGGAGCAGAGCTCAATTGAAATTAGCTTCCCCCAATAAAAAATGTATTGTTTCTTGACTGTGAAATACAAAATATAAATAATTATATGGGAAATGCTTGATGTGGATGCTTGTCTCGTTATTCTTGTAACCAGACAAGCAATTTCCCGGGATGGATTTCTAAAGGAACTTACCTGCAGCCTTGTGATATCTTTAGGAACTGTTGTCGAGTCTTCAAGGAAGTTCGCTAATATTTCCAACCCGTTATGATGTTTTTCTAGAAACTGTTTGCAGTCTTGTCCTCTGAATGTCAATGTTGGGTTTGACAATTTTAACATCTCGCGGAAGAGCTGAGGCGACAATGAAATAGGAGAATGGTTGTGCAGTGGAATAATTCTTTGGCCTGGAATATATTTTTCGGTGCACCAAGAGACCACCTCCTTAGAGTCAAAAACCTCAGGAACACAACCTGCACGAGCGATTCCAGAGGTCCAAATCACTTCATTTTGGGCAGAACAGGATGAATAGTAAAAGTATGCCCTGGACCACTGAAAACTCTAGTCCTCTTGTGCGAAAATATTTACTGTATCTCCACAAAACTGCTGTCGACTTGGTGCCATAAGTATAAAAGAACGTTTATTTGTTCTAGCCGATGAATGAAATGAAAAGTTGGAAGGGATAATATAACCCTGTGCAAATTTTGGTCGAAAGCGTGTGAATGGGAGATGTCCTCAAGAATTTCGTTGATTAATGACAATTTGGATGACTGTTGCATGATGTGTTGTTATTAAACAATACTAATTGCATACATAGAAATTCCAACACGTCGGATATTGCAATGAGCGATTAAGCATTGTAGATTTCTTGAGTAGCCCAACATGAGGATGCATGTTGGAGATGAACAATCAGAAGGGACAAAATAACTCTCTGCACATCTTGGTTTAATGCGTAATAATGGGATATCTCCTCGAGGTTTTCGGCCATTAATGACAATGTTGACGGTTCCTGCAGGGTTAGCTATTAGCATGAAAGGTTTCTAATCGCATAGTAAGAAAGTATGGAGGTCGTGGGTAGGGGAAAAAAGACAACTACAAAATAGGGTTGCAACGTACAAGCATTGAGGGTGAGGGCGCGAGGGTCAAATTGTATGTCTCAAAAAATTTTGAGTGAAATACGCATAACAACAAAGAGGATATGGTAGGATAGCCAGAAGCACAGGAAGTTAGTGGGGATGGAAGGCATCGAGAGATACTTTGAAACGTTTGTGAGCAGTGGTAGAGTGACCACACTGGAATTGTAGATTTTGTGAACTCGACAACAGGAGAATCCAAAACAGGGTGAGAAGGTGTCTGCAAAGGAGGCAAGGCCCGAACCTTCTAAATGTATCGCTCTGAACATTTGAATGCATAATCTGTAACACGGAAGAGCAAATGATGTCAGAATCTGGTAGTCAATTTGTATATTACAGAGAGTGCAATCAAACTGTTTCATACCTCTGTGTCCAGTTGTCAGTACTAAGAGATAATTTAGTATTCAAAATATTTTTTTAGAAACTGTTAGATAGTTCATAGAGACTAACATCCGTAAACAATGACAATCTCCACCCTGCCAGTCCTGCATTCAGAGTGTCAATTTGTATATCACGGAACTGCAAGTGTTGTTTGGAGGACACAAAACAATGGAAGTGCAATGTTGAGTCAACCACTCCACAAGTTCGCTTGTCAATTTGTATATTGTGGAACTATGGGTGCTATTTGTAGGCCACGGAACAATGGAGGTCCAAGTTTGAGCCTGCTCGCCTGAGAACCCGCGATCCAAAATGTCGCTAGATATCGAATGCAGAATTTGTACATGCTCTATAAAATATCATGGGAATTAGTACATGCTCTATAAGATATCATGTCCATACTTTATAGTCCCATAATACACGGGAAGAAAAAAAAGGAAAAAGAACAGAGTAGTCAGCAGTGGAATTGTAGATCACAGAAATTTAGAGTGGAAGATGTATATAACGAAGAAACATATCGTAAGCATCAAAAGAAACAACGGTTGGTCGGATTCGTTGTCTGATTATATAAATGGAGATAAACATATGTCAACCTGCCAACGCTGGAGCTACATATTTCGTGAACCGGGAAACAAGAGGATCCAAAACAGGCTGAGAAAGTGTTTGCAAAGGAGGCGAGGCCCAGACCTTCTAATTGTATCGCTCCGAACATTGGAATGCATAATCTATAACATGGAAGAGTGGACGATGTAAGAATCCGGTAGTCAATTTGTATATTGTGAAGACTGCAATCCCAACTGATTCGTACCTTTATGTCCAATTGTCACTACTAAGAGCTATTTTAGTATTGAAAATAATTTTTTAGATACTGTTATATAGGGAAAAAATAAAAACTAAAATAATTTTTTAGATACTGTTAGATACTTCATAGGGATTAGCATACGTAAACAATGGCAATCTCCACCCCGCTAGTCATTCATTATGTGTGTGAATTTCTATATCACGAAATTGGGAGCACTGTTTGGAGGACACGTAACAATAGAAGTGCAATGTTGAGTTAGCTAGTCCGCAAGTGTTCTTGTCAATTTGTATATCACGGAACTCGGGGTGCTATTTGTAGGGAACGAAACAATGGAGGCCCAATTTTGAGCCCGCCCGCCCGACCGAGAACCCACGATCCAAAATGTCGCTAGGTATGGAATGCAGAATTTGTACATGTTCTGTAAAATATCATGTCCATATTTTATAGTCCTATAATACACAGGAAGAAAATAAGGGAAAAAGGATGGAGAAGTTCGCAGTGGAATTCTAGATAATTCACGGGAAGAAGAGAAGGGAAAAAGAACCAAGTATCTCACAGAAGAACATCTAGTGTTTTCTTATTAATGCAAATGCTTGCAAATCCTTGCTAAGTTCTCACCAGTTAATGCATAAAGTGAAGATCACGAAAGTATCTTTCGTACCACTGTGTCCACTTGCCACTAATAAGAGCATTGCTGATGTATATCAGGAAGGATGCAAAGTTGCTGGGGATGGAAAGCAATAATAGATACTTTGAATGAACTTAATGTATACAAGGAACCCGTGGTGGAATTGTAGATCATAGATGTTTGGAGTGCAAGATGTATATAGCAGAACGATAAGCAGATCGTTTCGCAAGCACCATCCCTGTAGTGGTGGGCATAAAATTGGCTAAGTATGAAAAGGAACAACGGTCAGTCGGATCCGTCGTGCGAGGATATAGATGGAGATGTTAAGGCATGAATTGTAGATCATGGAAGTATCTTTCGTATCACTGTGTCCACTTGTCACTGGTAAGACCATTGTTGATGTATGTCAGGAAGGACACGAAGTTGCTAGGAATGCAAATCAACAACAGATACTTTGAACAAATTTAATGTATATGAGGAACCCGCAGTAGAATTTCAGATCACAAATGTTTTCAGTGCAAGATGTATATAGCGGAACGATAAGCAGCCGGGCTCACAAGCGCTGGCCCCATAGTAATGGGCATAAAATTGGCTAAGTATGGAATGGAACAATGGTCGATCGGATCCGTCTTGTGAGGATATAGATGGAGATGAAGACATGTCATCCCACCGTACATAGAAAGACAAATAAGTATAAAACCAAAAAGCCATAATGGACGGGAAAAGAAAAATGGGAAAAGAGATAAGTATCTGAGAGTTGAGAAAACCTTTTTTTTTCCGTTTATTAATGACAATGTTTTCGAACCTCTGCTGGCTTCTCACTAGTAAAAGCATTAAGTGCACATCATTGAAGTTCTTTGCCTACAACATGTATATGATGAAACATGGGACATAGGTGTTGGATACAACGAACCTGGGGCCTGGTGTCCAGATAACTGGCTAAGTATTGGCCAAGACAAAGATTTGATATCTATTTCAATAGTATTCATACTAGTATTTATCAATGGAGAAAGTTTTCATATTTATCTGAACATTATTCATACTAACATATATTAATGGATTGTTTCTGTTCAAATGCAAATGATCTCCCAATTTGCAAGATGCTCTTCAGCTCGCAAATTTCGTTGAAACAAGGAAAATTTTGATTGCAAGATGTACATAGCGCAACAAGAAACATGAATTTGCATTGTGGTATCAACGAGATAAATTCCTTATCATCTATTCATCTTGTATTCGTTGCAATGACATCAACAAACGATGGCTCTCCATAAACATCAATATCTAAATTAAATTAAAGGCAATCAAAATTTGCTATGACTTTAAGTAATTAAAGCATAAATTGCAAACTACAAAAGTTCCTAGGCTGCAAGATGTACATGACATAACAATGGACATATTTGTTTAATACCGTAAACCCAAACATAACTGCCTAATCTTTGTCGAAGAGGAAGTTTTTGGTATTTTTTTCCAACAGTACTGATATTAGTATATATGCACAGATATTATCAAATAGAACAAGATGCAATATATCCAACATACTTCACAGGAAAATTGCGTCAACAGTTCAGCTGCCTTGTTGTAACTCATGAATTCATTCTATTTACGGAACCCGAAGAATGGGAGCAGAACAGGTCCTCCAATTTCTTTCTTTAAATACAAAGCCAACGCAAGATAAGCATGGCCTATGAAAAAGTATTTTTAAATGTAAACTGTAAAGAAAGAATAGACTAGGTTTTATTTAGATTGAAGTAGTGAGCAGTAGAAACAAAAGCTCGTCCTTCATGTTTAACGACAAAGGGGAAGAAAGTACAAAATATAATTAAAACAAATACCAGAAATTGGAAAATGCTATTAAGAAATAAACCGAAATTATTCTATTTTCAAATAAGATGTGTTACAAAATACAACTGAGGCTATTTGTGACAATGATTGCGATTTCGCCTGCTGCCGACCAATTAAAAATATGTACATTGGTGAAGCTTCTTCACACTTTTCTTGACATTCAAACTCTTTATTCGTAAAAAACGAGTTGAATATCAATTTTGGGTTTTGTACTTAATCGGTGCTCCGAAGTACATCTATCCCAGTTTTTTGAATACCTTGTTTCTTCCAGATATGGCCTGCTTGCAATGGTTGCTTATTCAACATTCCAGTCTTTATCAAGTATTAATTTCCTTCTGCCGTCGAAAAGTTGGGGTTTAAGGTGTTTTCTTTGCAATGTTCCTGAGCATTCACATCCAAGACAACTTAGAAATGCAATTCAGGCCGATTTCAAAGTGAACGAAGTCATTTTATATCACAACAGTTAAGGCAGGGGAAAAAAATTCAAGTATATAGTGACTGGTATTCTCCCTGTATTCGATCATCTGTTTGGTTGAGAAGCCCGCTTGAGGATTTGTATGTGGAACTTCTTTGTTTTATTACAATAAATTGGAAGAAACGTCCAACCCAAATGCAAAATGCAAATCTGTTGAGGTACATAACTTCTTCGGGTAGCTGAGGTGTGGCAAGTGCATCAAATGTTGCAGAATGCACCAGCACATGTCTGGAAAGTGTATCAAATGTTGTAGATGGCATCAGAATATATCTTTCCTCATAGCGGGGGAGGTATGGAGGCCCACATAAAGGTCTGGAATGTTCGGAGGTGATGCCAGATATGTGGACTCTGCAACTACATCCAGAGGAAACTGAACAAACTTTGACAAAGAACATGTCTTTCTGTCAAGTTGGCTACCAGAGCCACATGCAGGTCATCAAACTATGAAATACAATCTCTTGTAGTGATAATATGTCGTTTTATCCACCCATACTGATTCTATTACCAGCCTCCGAGGAAGACAAATACTTGTGCGATCTCTACAATTCGATATAATGGCCAAATCTGTGTTGTTGGAAGAAGATATATACTTAAACGAATAAATATCTTGTAGGTGACCTAAAAATCCATTACAATTCCCAGCAAGAAAACAAAGAAGTTCAACAAACAAATCCCGAGGTAGCCTTTTCAACCAACCAAACCATCAAACACAGGGAGAACACCAACCAGAACATACTTGTTCTTTTTTTTTTCTTCCTCTCTGAGTTTCTCTTGTATAACAGAGTTATGTTTTTACTCAAATCTCACGTCACATAAAACCAATCTCTCTTCTTTCATCTTCCCCTCAATTTCATCTCTAAGTTGTCTTACATGTTCATGACTAGGAACATTAGAATGAAGGCACCCTAAATCACAACTCTTTGATGATAGAGAGAAATGGCAATAAGTATTTAAAAGCAAGGCTGGATGGTCTTCCATACATTTTGTGTTGATTGGTTTTAATGACAGATGTTCTCGATATTTTCAGTTATTAATGCCAATCTTTTTTAATATGTACGCTGAATAGTGACTAGCAACACGTATTAAAATTCCCATATCCGAGTAGATTCTCAAATCTGACATCTATGATATGCACAATATTAAAGAGGGACATGACATCAAGGCCTTGTTAGACAAATAAGAGGGGGGGGGGGTGAATCAGTTGTTACTGTGCTTAAACAATTATGGTTCTTTTAAACTCTTTGTAGAGACACTAAATGATGATCACAATAATGTAGGGAAATAAACAATGGCACTTTCAACATCATTCACATATATGAGAAACACAGAGACAGATACTTCCCGAGGAAACCCATGCAGGGTAAAAACCTCTTTTTCTTTATATGATAAGTAATGGTTACAATCTTTACAGTATCATACATATGAGCACCTACTCATAATGAGGCTACAACCTCAGTTTTGCAAGCTGCAACTTGCTGAGAGCACCAACTCTCTATTTTCTTTAGCACCCACTAGAAGGAAGCACCAATTCCCTGGTTTCTCTGGCACCAACTAGAAGGAAGCACCAACTCCCTGTGTTCAAGCACCCACCTGAACCTTTGAGGACACTAGTCCTCCCTAGCTCCTCCCAACCACCCTGAAATATAAACCTTTGCTACTAAAATTTATTACAGTGATATGATGTTCAACAATGGCTTACCAGGCTTATCACTGTTCTGCTGCATTTCATTGCTCTGTTTGCCTCATTGCCTTTCTGCTCACATCACTTGCGCTATCTGTTCTTCCACTTTTTATGCTCTGTGCGCCATGTCCATTCACTGCACAGTTCCTCTTCTGTGCTATTCAACTGCTGCACTCTCCTCCTTCTTCACCCATGAATCACCTTCACCAACAACAACCACAACAAACTCCTACAACAATAGCAACCCCATCTCTTCTCTGTACCGTGTATTTATAGCTTCTGTGCACCTTGTGCATGCAATGTTTGCAATCCTCTGCATGATGACTCCACGATGTTATCCTCCACCTCTCGAGTGCTCTGTCTGATCATCATCATGACTCTTCAACTTCTCTGGTGGTTCGCCCCGCGTGTTCAACATCACTGTATGTTATATTGAGATTCCTCAGCCTCTCTGGCAGTTTGAGACTCTTCGTCTTTTCTGTGACAGTCGAACTCACCTTCTCTGTTTCAGTTATAGGCCTCAATGCTCATCAGGTGTCAATCGCCTCCATGAACATCTTCATTCCTCTCAGAGACTCTTCAACTCCTTTGTCAGTCATCCCTAAGTGTCTTTGCATCCTCTGGTAGAAACCATCAATGGTTTCTAGCAGTTTCACTGTGTCGTGCAACAGTAGCCCTCAGATATCCTTCAGGTTAATCTACGCCGTTGGATGAGCTTTATTAATTTTTCCTTTAAATCGGGTTTTGGCATTTCAGAATTCCTGTTGCATTGTGTTCTTGCCTTTCCAAGTCACGATCCCCGAAACTCTGATATGGAGTTACATCAACGGTCCAGATCCAAGCTTGATTTAATGGTTGTGATTGAATTGCCATATCACATATCGCAATTTCGACATTCTTGTTGCCTTGTTTTCTATTCCTCTTGATGTCGCGATCCGCGAAAATACGATATGGAGTTATGTCAATGGTCAAGATCTGATCTCTATTCAACGACTGTGATTAAATCGTGAATTCGCATATCGCGAAATGGAGATTCCTGATGTCAATGTTCTTTGACAACTTTAACACTCGATCCTCGAAACTCCGATCAACGGTTCAGATGTGATCTTTATTCAACGAATGCGATTAAATCATTAATTCACATGTCTCGAAATCGGGATTCCTGATGTCAATGTTCTTTGACAACTTCAACACTCGATCCTCGAAACTCCGATCAACGGTTCAGATGTGATCTTGATTTGACAACTCAGATTGTGCCGGGATTTTTCATATCGAGAAATCGAGATTTCTGTTGCATTGTTTCTTTGACATTTCCAACACACGATCCCCGAAACTCCAACGTGGTGTCCATCTACTGACATCACACGTGGATTGACACGTGTTGAATATTGCCACGTGTCACTCTGATTCGTGACTTACATGTGCCTGAAATGTTGAATCAGTCTGACACTTGTCATTACCTGATTGTGCCACGTGTTCCTAGCTGACGTGGTCTGCTGACGTGAGTCGGGTCGACGGTCTATATCACATCTTGATCTGACGGTTCAGGTTCAGTCGAGATTTCACACATCGCAATTTCGGGATTCTTGATGTCAATATTCTTTGACATCTCCAACTCTCGATCCTCGAAACTCTGATCAACGAAGTCGGATCAACGGTCCACATAATCCCCTGAGATGGATGGTCCTCCTTCTTCCAGGATTTGTGAGCCCTCCGGCTGAGCTCGTGGTCCACATGACCTCCCCCTATATGACCGCAGAAAAACCTCCTCATCGGGGTTTCAAAATTTCCAATGTCAAAACATGTATGTCCTCAGGATTTGCGATCCCTCGAATCCCGACGCGCTCTTTACGCACTAGCTCTCCTGTCTAGGCTCCTGGCTCATATGAACGTTATCCCTGTGACCACAATCTTACGACTCATCGAGGTTTCGAGCTTGTCAATGCCTCAATGCATTGGCTCACAGGATTCCCGATATGTGAAACCTCGATGAGTCAACCCTCCTTTCGGGATTTCACCTTGGATTTTCCTGATGGTAAAACTCATGTTGCTCCTGTCCGATCTGACGGCTGACGATATTTCTGAATGAGATCAATGGATCTCGATCTTTGTCTTCCTTCTCCTCTGTGAACTCTTGTATCTTGATCTTTGCTGCGCACGTTCTCCTCGACGTTGTTCCTCATGAGCTTTCACTTCTGAATCCCCAAGGGATTTTATCCTTCTTATCCTGCCATCTTCATTGTTGTACTTGCCATCAATGACAAGCATACACTACCTATTAAACATTTGCCAACAATCTCCCCCTTTGGCATTGATGGCAACTAAGGCACCCGAATTCTTTTCTCCCCCTTTGACATTAATGTCAAAGAAGAGACATGCTCCCCCTGAGCTATTGCAGTAATTTTAGGAGGCATTAGATAATCAAACAATACAAATATCCCCCTAACAAGATGGACTCTTTTAGGTGTGAAACGAAATGACACCCAACTTCTATCTAAGATATTCAAATGGCCTCTTGGCTAGGGGCTTAGTAAAGATGTTTTCAATTTGTTCTGTAGTGGGAATGTAATGGACTTGAACAATCTGATTGGTGACTTTCTCTCTCAGAAAATGATATTTTATGGGAATATGTTTTGTCTTGGAGTGGAGGACAGGATTTTTAGACACACTCATGGCACTTGTGTTATCACAATGAATTGGGATCGGTGCAGTATATTTTACCTCTAAGTCTGCAAGTGTTTGAATCATCCATAATACTTGTGTGCAACAGGTAGCAACAGCAATGTACTCTGCCTCTGTGGTTGATAAAGAAATGGAACCTTGCTTTTTACTAAGCCAAGCTACTAAGGAGTTACCCAAGAAGAATGCTCCTCCACTGGTGCTTTTTCTCTCATCAACACAATTTGCCCAATCTGCATCTTAATAAGTAGTCAACTGAAGACTTTGATTTCTGGGATACCACAGACCATAAGTAATTGTTTCTTTTAAGTATCTGAATATCCTTTTGACAGCTTGCAAATGACTCTGTTTAGGTGCAGCCTGATATCTTCCTACCATTCCTACAACATGCATTATGTCTGGGCGAGATGTTGTGATGTACAACAGGCTTCCTATCATTGATCAATATGAGCTTTG
>ML779842.1:575903-619900 GCA_009831015.1 Picea engelmannii | reverse complement strand
TTAGACAGTCTGGCCAGATTTATTCACTAATCTAACCTAGACACTTTGGCTAATATTAAACTGTTTAGCCAAATCATTCACTACCCTATCAACATCAAATTTAAAAAGAACTTGGCCATGCTTGAAAGGTATGGACCAAGTTAGCATTATTGCATGGGGCTTTTATTTCAATTCTTTTATGCCCTCTTTTCTTTTCTTTTCTTTTTCTTTTTTCTTTTTTCTTTTTTCTTTTTATTTTTCTTTTTCTTTTTCTTTTTTCTTTTTCTTTTTTCTCTTTTCAAAGTATTTGCAGAATGAAAAATCATTTGTCAACAAAAACACTAGAGACAGATAATATCCCAGTCACCAGTTGATTCCTATAACTTATAGGGTGATAACAACGGCTCCACCTGGGGATGGTACTTTCCCTGTGAAGTGCCAAGAATCCTGGTTCCTGTCATTCTGAACATTTCTGCCTAGTAGCCTTCATCGGTTTTATTCTCAAAAATGGAAAAGCAATGATCAAAAACTTAGGGCCTTCTCTTCGGGCTTCAACCAATTGACTAATGTTCTTCACTCAGAAATTGCAAGTGAAAAATGAAAATTAAAATGGTATGTACAATGGAGAGTGAAAAATGGAATCTTCTACTGAGGTGGCACATAATGTTTCAGCATTCTGCCATTCACAGGTCCTCCTGGCAGATCTGTCCCATTAACGTTGTTTAGTAAGAAATCATTGTTTCCCCTGAAAGCTTGGATCATGTAGGGTCCTGTCCACAGACTATCAAATTTTCCATGCTTTCCCTTGTCTTCATTTCTGGCATCCCATCTCAATACCAAGTGTCCTAGCTCAAAATCATCCTCCTTGGTTCGCTTGTCAAAGATCTTCTTGATGTTTTCTTGGATGACCTGTGTTTTGTTGAAAACGTCCTCCCTAGACTACTGCAAATGTATCATCTGGTTGATCCTTCTCTGTGAGTCATTTGGATCATCTTGTACCTCTTGAAGCAACTTCATGACAGGGAATCCTAAAGAAGTGGGGAAAACTGCCTTTGTACCATAGACCAACTGGTATGGTGACATACCAATCGACCTTTTGGTGGTCAGTCTGTCATCCCATAACGAAAACACCAACTTGTTGTGCCATGGTTTCTTGTTTTCCTGTAAGGTTTTCTTGATGATATTTACCAAGGTTTTGTTTGACGATTCTGCCAGCCCATTCCCCTGAGGGTAGTAGGCTGTGGAATGCCCCAAACCAATGTGATACTGGTTGCAGAAATCTATAAGTTTCTTCGACCGAAAGGCAGCTGCATTGTCAGTTATAATCTTTCTAGGACATCCAAAGCGAGACAAAATATTATTTTCAAGGAATTTGATAATAACAGAGTCAGTTACTGCCTCGATCCATTTGGTAAAATAATCGGTGGCAGTGAGAATCCACCTATGATGGCCTGATGACAGGGGGTGTATTTCTCCAATGAAATCGAGTCCCCATTGCTGGAAAGGGGCCTCAACTGAGATCGGTCTCAGAGGTAGAGGGAGAAGTTTTCTTTTACCTTCAAACAACTGACATTGATGACATGCAACCACTTTATGATGTACATCAGCGAACAGGGTGGGCCAATAGAATCCAACTTTGAGTATTTTGTTGGCTATGACCTTCCAGTTCATATGGACACCACATTGTCCTGCATGAAATTCTTGTAACACTTTATCAGCTTCATCTTTCAATAAACAATTTAACAAAATGCCTTTGGGATATTTCCAATACAAATTGCCTTCTAGAATACAGAATTTTAAGGCTTTCAACTTTAAAAATCTAGCTTTAGTCTTAGTCAAACCAGGGGGAGCTTGTATATTTTGCAAAACGAATATAAAGTCTGCGTACCATGGAGAGTTGAGAAATACCTCTCTCACGTTTGGAGTCGCCATATCGCCTTGTTCATCTGCCACATCTAGAAAATTAATGTCAAGAGCATGGAAGTTATATTCATCCATTAATTTAGCAAGGCCTTGACCTTTGATTAGTTTCGTGGGCTTAATCTCTATATCGTATTCTAAAATGACAACAATCCATTTTCCCCTTCTTCCATCCGGATTGTCCTACGTCAAGATGTCCTTTACTATCGCATTCGGAACATAAGCTATGGTGTGGGAATGGAAGATGTAGACCCTAAAGTCTTTTATGGATTTTACCAAAGAAAAAGCTTGTTTCTCCATTATCTTGTAATTCAGAGCATCGTCCCTTAACGCTTTGCTAAAGAATGCTATGGGCTGTTCATACCCTTTGCTGTTCTTTTGCAGTAACACCGCTACTATAGTATGTTCGGAAGCGAAAGAAAAAAGATAGAAATCTTTAGTAAAATCAGGACTGATCAAAACTGGGGCTTCTGTGAGTGCTCGTTTGACTTGTTCGAAAGACTGTCTGGACTCGGAGTCCCATTTTATTTTTACATCTTTTTTAAGCATGTTTGTAATGTTTCTAAGGAGTTCTGCCAGATTGGGAATGAATATTCGTAGAAAGTTAATTCTTCCGATAAAAGACTGTAGTTCTTTGAGGTTTCTTGGGTGTTCTAATTTTTGTATGGCCTCAATTCTGCTGGGGTCTATTTTGATTCCATCTTTGGAGATGATGTGTCCTAGAAGTTTTCCTTCTTATAACCCGAAAAGGCTCTTCTTAGTATTTAAAGAAATCCCAAACCTTCTACATTTCTCAAAGACTCGTCTAAGGTGTCTTAGGTGTTCGTCATTAGATCGGGAAAACACAGTTACATCATCTAAATAGATGACAATAAACTTACCCAATTCTTCCATGAAGGCGATATCCATCGCCCTCTGGAATGTGGCTCCTGCATTCATCAGACCGAAAGGCATTTTCACATACATGAAAGTGCCCCATGGGGTGGTGAAAGCGGTTTTGTCTTGGTCATCCGGGTGAACTAGGACCTGATTGTAACCCGAGAAACCGTTCAGCAGAGAAATTCGACTGGACTCGACCACTCTTTGCAGGATGTGGTCCATTTTCGGCAAGGGGTAATTATCCTTCAGGGAGACTTTATTCAGATTTCAGAAATCTATGCAGAGTCTGATTTCCCCAGTTTTCTTACGTGTAGGGACCAAATTAGAGACCCACTTGGAAAAACGCAACGAAACTATGATCTTGGCATTGTACATTTTCTTGATTTCCTTTTCTATCAGAGGGAGCAACTTGGGATTTATCCTCCTAAGTTTCTTCCTAAACATTTTTTGGTCTTCTTTTAGTGGAATCTTGTGTTGTATGATGCTGGTATCATAGGCTTTCAAATATTCATAGCCCTAGGCAAAGACATCCGAAAATTATTTGAACAGCTTAATGTATTTGAGTTTTTGCTCTAGGGGTAATGACTTAGACAGTTTGACTATCCTAGGTTTCTCTTCAGTCCCTATATTATAGTCTTCTACCTCTTGTCCATGGGCTTTGATTTTCGGTTTTTTGTCTACATCGTTAAAGTCAAACAAGTCCTCTAAAGGAGCTAGACCTCTAGGCAAAACATTGCTTTTCAACTGTAAAACATCAGTGTCCATTTCATCATCGCCTAATTCTCCTGAATCTATGGTATTTACACTATCAATTTCAAAATCAGAACTATTTACATTTTCATCTTCGTTCTCTAAATCTATATTTGTACATTCAAAATCGTTTTTGCACTACAGAAAGTCTTTGATTTGATCATCATTACCAAACACTTGCTAGTACCTGATATTGTCGGGAATGGTTGGTCTACATTTCACCTCAACAGTGTATGGACGAGTCGGGCAGAAAGGAATCTTACAGGTGGATGCTGACGTAGCCAAACCATCCGCCAGAATGTTTTGTCCCCTCGGCATTACCTGCAAGTCAACTTCAGTAAAACATCTCAAGGCATCAAGAACAACATTCCTATAAGCTCTAAGATGTGGGTGTTTCACAGCGTACTCACCTTTGATTTGCTTGATTATCAATTCAGAGTCACCTCTTACCATTATCTGTTTAGCGCCAACTTTTTTCAAAAGATTCAGACCGAGCATCAAGGCTTCATACTCAGCAATATTGTTAGTGCATTGGAAATTTAATTTGTAAGAATGATTTTCTGAATACCTGTTTCTGTGGTTATGCAGCCAGAATACTGCTCCTTCTCCTTCTTTACTCATATCTCCATCAAAATCCATGCTCCAAAAATCGGCGGGTAACTCTTCAGTTATCACGTTCTTCATCCTGGCTACCTCAATGATTTCTTGTCCTTCATCTTGACTAGATGTGTCTTCCATTAACTGAGTATCTTTCTCTCCCGTGTCACCATCATTGTACAAGATAAATGAGTCCAAGTCTGAATGCACGGAGTAAAGGGGGTAGTTGTGCGGTTTTTCTTGGCTACTGACCATGTACTTCATCAGTGTTTCTCTGTATAACCTTCTTTGTTGCCTGAAAACTGGGATAGTGGCATATGACATATCTAGCTGAAGGGTTCCCTTCAGCTTAGCACCCCAAGACCAGGATAGCAACATTCCATACTTCGGCGGGATGTCTGCAACTACCACATCCATTACCATGCTCTTCGTAGGAATCTGAACCAAGGTGATGCATAGGTCCTTGATCAAACCAATACATCTAACTTTATTGGAATCAAATGAGTGTAGATCCTTGTAAGGTCTGGTGACCTCCAGTCCCAGTTTCTCCATTACTGCTTTGGGCATCAGATTGTGGGAAGCACCTGAATCCAGCATAGCATTATGCAGGATCAGGTCATGTATGTTTAGGCTGATGTAAAAAGGAGCTACTTCACCAGTATCATCTCGACCATCTACTTCAGGTTTGAAAAGAAGTTCGGGTTGATCGTCAGTAAGATTCATAATGTCTGAATGATTTGCTGATCCAATGGTTAAAGCCTTTGTGCCTATGTCAGGTTCAATGGCCAGTGCTTTAATCACCTGTGAACGATAACCGTCTTTGTTCATCAACTCTGTAAGTGGGATGGGAATTTTTACTTTGGCCAATTCCCCCTCAAGGCTGAAAGGTGTAGGGGCTCTGACTTGGCTAATCAATTCTGGTTTGTCCACCATATTCTTCTACTCAGAAGTACTTGGTGGATTAATAGGTGACACCTCGGGCTGTGATGAACTTTTCAGAATGGTAAGGTTTTTCTTCACAAGAGTATCGACATTACTCTTATCAGGATTCTTCTCAGCAGTACTCTTCTTAGGAGTCTTCTCGACAAATGGCTCAGAGGTCTTCTTGGTTTCGACTACCTTCTTTGTTTCAGTCGTCTTTTTTGGGGAATTTCCTTCTATCTTTTTACTCCGCAGATTGTACTGCCGATGTACCTCCAAAATAGCATTTTCGAAGGCCTGTTGTTCTGCATCTTCAGCTTCTTCACTTACTTTTGTTTGATTTAGAAGAAAGAGTTCTTTCTCTTCTTGGGTAAGGAAAATAGCTTCATTGTCGTGAATGCACATGAGATTGATGTGAGTATCCTCCAATCCCTCAATCATTTCCTCCCCTTCATCAACATAGTTTTCTTGAAGAGGAGGTCTAATCTACTGATCTGGACCCCTCTACTCTCTTTGATCCCTAGGATCTCTCTGTCTGATTTGAGGAGGATTTCTCCTAAAGTTAGGGTTCCAAACCTGAGGAGCTGGTGGATTTTCTCTTGGAGGATTTCTGTCCGACACAGTGAGTCTTTCCATCATTCTTTCCACTGCTCTAGCCAAAGAATCCAATTTGGAATCTAAGTTTGACATGGAAGGTTCTTATTTGATCGCGACTCTCCTTTCTAACCTCTGACGTGCCCTTTTTGCCAATAGATTGGCCTCCACACTTATAGCACTTTTCTGCATGTCTTCCAAGGTGGTAGAATTCCTTTCTCTTAGTTGGTATGACATATCGGCATCGAAACCATTAGGGAATTTTATCAATGCTAGGCCCTGTGGAGGTTTGATTTTGGCTAGAATTGCATTGTATAGGTTATTGAAACGGGTGCAGTAATCTTGTACCATCTCACCTTGATTTCTTCTTATATTCTCGTATTCTGACAATATTTGGAGAGGGTTTTTCTTTACCTCCCATCTGTCAAGAAAACTCCTTTGGAACGCGACAAGGTCAGGGACTGAGGCGGCAGGTAAAGCTTTGTACCATTTCTTGACGTCACCTGTCAAACTTTGGGCAAACAATCTCATTTGAACGTCAGCCAAACAATCTCATTTGAACGTTAGCCTCATCAACTTCTTCCAGGTCAAAATAATCATTCATTTTGTCCACATGTTGTTGGGCGTTTAAAGGTCCTGTTGCATTGAACTGTGGAAGTCTTGTTTGATAGTCTTGGGGCATGGAATGTATCAGCGCAGCCAACACCAAAGGAGCATATTGAGCTTCCATGATGGGTGGAGGAGGTGGGACGACAACCTGGATGATCGGCGAGGTAGCGACTGAAGATAAGGACGAGGAGGGACTGGACAATATTGAGGGAGTGATTTGTGGTTTAGTCGTGGGAGACAGAACTTCAGGGGTTCGGGGTTGCAAAACAGTTGGGTCAAAGATGATTCCAGTCACAAAACTATCGGACCGTGTTCTCACCAGGCTTTGCTGTGGAAAGGTACTAAGATCAGGGCTTTGAGAGGTAACAAGTTTCCCTGAGAAGGAAAAGGACTTATGAAAGGGAATATGAGTCACTGAACCTGTAGCTAAGGTCTTTCAATTGAGCAACTGTTCGAGGTTATCTATCACTATCGTGGGTTTTGGGTTTGGATGAGATCGAGTATGAACTTTCTTGGGAGCCAGAATTCTTTTTGGTTTTTTATATATTTATTTTTTGGTTTTGTGAGTCTGAAAATAATATGTACAAAGTTTGATCAACCTCTAAACATTATTTTCTTCTCAAATTTGAAATATTCTATGGAACAAACTTTCTTTTAGGGAAAAAAAATGGGAAATTATAAATTTTATGTTCTGTCCCCAGTAGAGTCGCCACTATGTTAGCACTTGGTAAATTTCCTAGAGGTTGAAACAGAGGAAATATACAAAGGTAACTTTATCCAACCACTTTTAAAGCTGGGATCTAGCCCTTCCAACTTCAGAGAGGGATCTCTCTATATGATTTAGCTATGTTTCCAATTCTAGATATTAGGCTAGGTAAAGAAATAGGTCGTTTTTGTTGTAAGAGTGTTTTATGAATTGGTTGAAACGGTCTACACATCCATTGGGCTATGGGGTCTGTGTTTTAATAAATATGAGATACAAACCAGAAACGTGAAAGAAGACTTCTACGGGGTGAGATAATATACTCACTAGATCTTTCAGTAGCTTAAATGATGGACAGAAGAAAAAATGAGGAAGATAAATTCAACTAAGAAGCAGTTAAGAATTTCTTAATTGAAAACACCAGAAGATAAACACTAAAATCTTTCAAGTCAGAAACAGGGTATCCAAGATAAATCTTGCAACATTTGTTACTCTTAAATATTAGTTTCAGAAAACAATATGATCACAAAGCAAGAATAACATTCAACTTAGAGAATAAACATCACCAGTGAATACACGCAAGAATCCTGTAAAAGTGCCTTCTTTTTATTAATGGAAGATCTCTTAAAAAATGTTATAGTTTGATAGCGTCAGGGTGTGAAGATCAACAACCCCCAATACTTCAAAAGGTGAAGTATTTATAACTCAAATTACAAACGTTCCTGTCATAAATGATCAGGACGTGCTAATTCTATTTTTAGCCTAAATAATTTAACAAATCTCCTAAATTTCGGAACTGCTTGATGACTTCGTGAAACTGCACGCTGAATTTCTGGGTAGACCGTTGATGAAGCCTTGGCACAACCTCATCTGACTAGACATCTGAATGGACCTGGACAACTCATTTTCTAATCGAGTAGATCACAGAGTTCCTCCATTCTGAGATGACTAAGCATAATGACCTTGAGCAGTCTTCGATACACTTCGTCCATTTCTGTATATTTAGCGAATGTAGGCTTAGTGAGGAATATGTATCGAATCTCGTGTTGCATACCGATGTCCAACTGAAGGGAATCCAGGAATGCTTTGCTGGTGATGCTCCCTTGTATGCCTGCAAACTTTGAACTGTCCTTAGACACCTCAACCAATCTCTTCTTGTAATCTGGGAGTGTCATCAGTTTATCATTAATAACCTTCAGACCAGGTAGACCTTTCTTTTGGAGAGCTTCAATCTTATTGAAGAACCTTTGTACTCCCTGGTCCATGACCTAAACCTTTTCTTCCAGCTGAAGCATTAGTCCTCTCTTGGTCAGAACTCTTTTGACCTCAAGGATGGTCTTTGTTCTGTCTTCAATCTTCAGCTCTTCCATCACTTCTCTGGTCTTAGAATTGAGGAATTTGAAGATCTCATTTTCCTGTGTTGGCATGTCTCCCAATTCTACTCTGATCTTCTCAATGGCTTGTTTGCTCCTCTGGACCAGCTCATTTTTCTCAAACATGATTTGGATCATGGGCCATATCTCATTTATGGACTTTGTGATGTATGTCCATACATTCTCTTTGACCTCAGCCAAAGTCTTCCCTGCCACTGTTTGCTTCCGGAGCTGCTGTAACTCCTGCTTGAGTTGTTCTGTTACCTGCTTTTCCTTGGAGAGACTGGTTTGGAAGGAATTTTTGAGTTCCTGGAGGTTCTCAACTTCCTTTTTAAGCCTGCTGATCTCTGTCTCCTGCAGGTTCATATTTTCCATGGATTTGGCAAGGTCGGCTGTCCCCTCTTGTGATGTTAATGGAGTTGTGGATGGGACTGTTGTTACTGCTGCTGTGCTTGCTCCTGAAATCAGAATGGCACTCAATGGAATGACTTCCATTGGATTTAGCTGCTCCTTCTCTTTCAATAATCTCTCCATCTCCGCTTCCATTTCTTTGAGCTGTGCATTTTGCTCCATGAGCAGCTTGAGCATTTTGTCCTTCTCGCCTTCTTTCTCTGCTATCTCCTTCGCCTGCGAGTCCTCTGTGGGTGGGAGCTTCAGTTGTTTCCTCAAGGAGGTGATGTATGCATTCTTCTTCTTTATCATCTCCTCTACAGCTTTGATGTTTGAAGGATCATAGCCGATCTTGAGGACCAGCTCCTCCAAAGTCTTGATTCTATTGTCCTTTGCAAAGGATGAAATCTTCTCCAGCTTGAGCTGCGTTTGAGCATTGTTGAGCGACACCTGCAATTTGGCTGTAGAAGCGGAAGCATGCACCAATGTATGGAATACCATCTCCCCTGTCTGCTTGTGCAGATCCATCTGATCTGCTGGGTGCATGTCCTTCGTCTAGAATTTGAAGGTGTCCCTCTTGTAGTCTATGATCACCTTGGGGTCTGGTACCTGAGCCTAGAGGAAGGCCATGTGCATCCTGCCCTTTTCTATGTCAAATGCAGACAACAGCCTATGCTGCGCAGTCGACGTCTATTTCTGAAACTGAGCGTAAGTATTGCTGGTAAGGATCTAATTCTTTTTCTTAATCAGCTCGTACTTCTAAAAAATGCTCAACTTGGGCCCAGTTTTGCCCTGCTGAGTGTCCAATGGGGAGTCTGAGGATTTCTTTGGCACTGCTGGAGTGATGTCCTTATGTAGGCTTGATCCGAAAGGTGGAATGAAAGACTTGATCACTATGGTAGGCGGGGCTTCTTTCTCCCCCGTAGGGACGAGAGCTATGGTTGTTTTGGGCCTCTTAGTGTGCAACTGGAACTCTTCAGACGATACCTCCATGACAGGCAGAGATAACTCTTGTCGAGGCATTTTTTCCTTAGGGACCTATGGCGTGGTAGTTGGTGGCACAGTGGTTGGGGGAACCTGCTGTTCCACTTCGACCAAGGTGTCAGGCACCCACACTATTTGATTGGTGAATTTTTCAATCTCGGGCTTGGCTTCATGAACGTAGGGGATGTTTTTGTTCTTCACCTGCATTTCTCAGATGATCCCGCAAGGATCATAATGCCATGGGAAGCTTAAGAAAAACTTCATCTCTCTCAACATCTGGTCCGCTTCTTCTCCGGTTCCACGACTGTTGCAGATGAAGGAGCCAATCTGCCCCTTGATTCTAAGCTGCTGCTTTTTCTTCAAGGATACAAAATGGATGTCATCTGAATTCATGATCTATCTTATATAATCTAACGCAAAGATTCTTACTGGAACATAGTTGGGCAGCTTGTAGGGTGCCAACTCGCACCCGAATAGTCTGATCTCGGTGTGGTTTTGATACAGGTACCAATCCCCGGTCTTTGTGTTGTCTGAGAGATGCAAGATTCTCTAGACTTCGTCATTTATTCGAGGCTCGGGCCTGCCGCTCAACATGCTTACCACAAGGTGGTAGAAAAGGTTGATGAATGCCTTGAAGCTATACTCTGTGGAGTTATGCTTCAGCAAAGAGGTCCATGTTGTGACTGCCTGAGGCCTTCCATCTACGTCCATCTTCTGCATAGAAAAACTAAATTTATCTGCTTGAAAGAAAACAAACATGTATGCCAATATAGACGAGTATTTGAACATTCCTTCCGTGCCAAAATTCATGAACTATTCGTGAATATTGTCTTCCAAGAAGGTGCTGAAATCAAATTGGGTGGTGGGCTTTTCATCAGTGGAGAAAATGGATAGAAAACCCAGAATGGGCTCATCTACCCACTCGTCGAAATAGTACCCTAGCAAGGCACAAAGGGAAGAAATGACCTGGTTTCCCTTAGTGGAGAACATGGACGACGGGTAAGGGGGATTTGTGGAAGGGAATTGAGCGGAGGTGGGAAGGAAAAGCTCGAATATTTGAGCTCTCTAGGGAAAAGTCATCTTCTGATACAACTCTGTAAGGATTTCCAGGTTGAAAGGAGACGCAGAGTCGGCACGGGGAATTTGCATCATCTGGTCTATGTCTTCGGGCGTGATGAAGAACAGGGTGTCTCCGGATGAGGAGATGATGGCTCTTTGGTCAGGGATATAGCGAGATTGACATTTAAGCGCGAACTCAGGAAAATGGTGGATCTGGGGAAAAAGGTAAAGGGGTAAATTGGACTCCCAGAGTCCAATTTCATGCTCTGGTCCAGGAAAACTTCCCTGAGCCATGAGTGGAGGTCTGAGAAATCGAAATCACATTTGGTATCTACGATCAATCTGTCTTTGTCAACTAGTGGGATCTTGTCCAGGTCGACAGGAGGCGGGAGAAACAGATTCTCCTCTCCTTCTGCTTGTCTGGGCTTTGGCACCATTTTTGCAATAGTACCTGCAATAAACACAAAGTTAGTGGGGTTGACTGACTGTGGATGAGGGCGACGAAACGTAATGGTGGAGTAAGCTATGAGTTTCTCTGGTGCGACGAGTGAACAACAAAAGTAGGGGAAAACGGTAATTTTATTTAAAAATGGGGTCGGTTGGGCACGAGAGACAGGTCAACTGGATAACGGATAGGTTATCCAATAATAAATGGACAACGAGCCACTTGGGGGTGAGATGGCAGGTGACGGTGGCTGAAAAATATGAACAGGTGATGTGGCAGCTAGTGATTGGAGGTAAAAGTCGCAATAAGGGGCTGGTCATGAGTGAAAAGGGGTAGGGGACTGATAACAGTTATGGGAAGGGACATAACTCGGGAACAAGTGGAACCAGTGGAAGATGACGTCCATAAGTGATGGGGGCTGTCAGATAGCAGATGGTGATGGGACTTCGGGACCAATATATTTATGCCACATATGACAAGGGGCCCGCCAGAGGGAGATAACCATTCCGGACCCCCCCCCCCCTCGGTTAAAAGCAGGTCATCCGGGGGGGTCCGAAATCCATTGTGGGCCATTGATCTGCTCACTTGTTTCTGAGCCATAGATCGAAGCGCGCTCTTTATCACTCATTCTGTACCCCCCCTCCATTAAAGTCAAAACGGACGAGGGGGTTCGAAATCCAATCTGGACCATTGATTTAAGCGCTCATCCCTCGACCGTCCAGAGGTGCGCAAGTCTTATTACCAATTCTGGAAACCCCCCGGGTTAAAAGTAGAATGGTCAGCGGGGTCCGGAATGCTCTGTGCACCGTAGATCTGGGCGCCGTGATCAAGACCGTCGGTATGTGCAGAGAGTATAAATGGGGAGCGGAAAAGCACATGTGCTGGGAAAACTTAGGATAAATGCCTTTTATGGGTTTTTTCCCCACATTTTCAAAAAAACACCACCAAGGGACTTCGACCAAACTATCTTTTAAGCATTTGAAACATGGTGCAACACTTACATCAAGCTGGCTTTATTGGAACGAAACAATAGTTCCACTAACCTATGTTCTAACCTAGTTTCCTATGACAGTTAACCCAGATTAAACTGTTGGGTTAAGAAATTACTCTACCCTAGGGATATCTAACCAGGATTAGACAGTTTGGCCAGATTTATTCACTAATCTAACCTAGACACTTTGGCTAAGATTAAACTATTTAGCCAGATCATTCACTACCCTATCAACATCAAATTTAAAAAGAACTTGGCCATGCTTGAAAGGGATGGACCAAGTTACCATTATTGCATGGGGCTTTTATTTCAATTCTTTTATGCCCTCTTTTCTTTTCTTTTTCTTTTTTCTTTTTCTTTTTCTTTTTTCTCTTTTCAAAGTATTTGCAGAATGAAAAATCATTTGTCAGCAAAAACACTAGAGACAGCTAATATCCCAGTCACCAGTTGATTCCTATAACTTATAGGGTGATAACAATGTATTTTATTCTATTAGCATCATATTAGTGTTGAAATATGGAATTTTTTCATTGTATTTGCATCTTTTGTGTCATATTTCTTCATTTATGCGTCATTTTAGCTCTAGTTTTTTGACATTATTTTTTATTTAGCATTGTTATTGTGTCATATTAAAGTAATTTTGTATCATATTAGTGTTACAGGTACATCATTTTAGTGTAAAAATTGTGGTGTAATTATTATTAATGATTTTATTATTTTGATTAATTTAATTATTATTAATTATTTAATTAATTATCACTTAATAATTTTTATTATTAGTGTTATCATGAATTTAGTAATTATTATTTATTATTGATTCAAGTCTTAATTATTATTTTTTGTAATTTCTACTTTTATAATATTTAGATATTGATTAGATTGATGACCAGTACAACCCTATTTCAAATGTACTTATTATAAGGACTAAAACCATGTATATATAAACACATTACCCAATTAACATCAAACAATTTCACACCATGATGAAAAAATCCATGTACATCCATAAACACAATTATGTTTTTTTAGTAGAAATGAGTAGAATTTGTATTAAAAATTGCTCATGACTGAATAAGACAACCAATTAATACAAAAGAGAGTAAGCATGTATGTGACACATTCTTCAAAATGCCCCACAAACTCAAATTTAATAATTACCTAGTACTTATACTACCCCTCTTATCCTAGAGGTATTTCCATGGTTTCTATTGGTATACTACCTAATAAATTATGCTAATAGTAACACTATTTTGCAAAAAATTTCTAATAAGAAGCATTACATGAAATCATGCTCACTGGGGGATTCTTCTTTGGCACTAACATAGGAGTTGGGTTTCTAATTAGTTGATCCATATCTGTGTTTTCATCCAAACTTTGTCTTTCTTCACTGTTTCTTCCTCTTTCACCCTAGATACTACATGTTTGCATTATCCAATGGACTATTTGCAAAGGGGAGCTAGGGAATAAATTGTTCCTATGGAAGGAAATAATATTTGGCTATTATTGAAACCATATCCAACAGAGAACCATATGTTTCTTCCAAGACTACATACCTATTATTGGAATTTAGCATAAACTTTGAAAACTCTTTTTCTCAACCTTTTGTAGCTTTCAATTAATTATATGTGATGAACATATGTCGATTTTAAGACCGAGCTTCAACTTCTACATTTTTCTCTCAATCCTCTTTCTAGCCTTCCCATTTTTGGTTAGAGAAAGTGTTTGAATCCTAAACTTCTAATATATGATGCTCACATCTCCTCAACCCCCTTCTCAAGTCTACAATTTCACATATGACACATTGACCCAAATGAAAGTGAAAAATATCCATAGCTCTACAACTTTCAATTCAAGGGTTGATTTGATTTCCCCAAACTCCAATTTCACTCTAGACCTAATCCAAGGCACCCAAACCTCCAATTCCAAGCTCCATGGCAATCCTCATATTCAACATAGAAGCACATAACCAAATGAGAGAATTAAAGTTTTAGGGACCTAACCTACCTAACCCCTCAAGTGGGTAGAATAATTTATTTCCATGTAATAAAGGTCAATATTAATAAGGCCTAGCAATAAGGAGGAATAAGTCAAATGTAAGAAGACCTAATAGAAGATTTCGCTTCTAGAAGGATCTTCCTCTAGATTGTTCTTTTGGATAGATAGATTTAGTATAAATAGGAGTAGAGGCTATGATAAGTTTTGTCTTGAAGAATTATTGTAATAGAGCTTTGCTTTGCTGGAGATTTCCCCCTCGAAGAGGCAAGTGAACCTTGTTTCCTATCAATAAAGGTATAATTTAGGTGTTTTGGTTCCATATAATTTGTTGTTCCATTGTTATGTCTGCAATATTTCTGTATTCTGTTGTTATCTCGGTGTTATTTTTTGCATTATTTTTCTTCTCTCCTAATATAATAGACCTAATACCTTACAAGTGGTCTCAGAGCACTTTCCACACCATAAAATTGTGGGTTATTTTTTTTTTTTTAGGGTAGAGACGTATTCCGACATCTTAAAGCTACAAAGATCTGTCATTATGTGCATAAACCCATGGTTGGGGAGTAATAAACACTGGAAATACAAGTGGTACTCAAGCGCACATATGTTGGCCACCACGATAACCCCTTTTGCTACCCCTTCAAGTGGTAGCGCATCAGACACACCTTAATACAGATCGACCTAGATCTCCTGAATCCCTCTATAGATAAAATGATTGGCCGATGGACTTCTATAGTGCCACCAAGAACAACACTTGGGAAGATACTCTCTAGTACCTCGGTAGTTGGGTAGTACATCTAAGGGAACGATATAGCCTCCTTAGTTGGTGCCCTGAGATATTGGGACGAGTACTACTGTTGGACTCCACACGTATATCAGAGAACTATGGCACATGGAAAACCCTTGTCTGTAGAAACCCTGAATACCCTAACCCTTGGGATGGAAAAAAAAACATAATAGACAAGATATATTTCTGCACAATTGTGCCTTCTGCATTCTGGTTGCGAAATTACTGCACATTTCTTCCTGTTAAGCATTTGGGAATTTCATCACCTTTTTAATCCTTTTTTTTTTCTCAGTGGACCCGATCCCTTCCCAAATTCCCTATTTTTCCACCTACTCCATTATATTTCCCTTCTCACCTTGATTTTTGTGGTACCTATCACTTATAAATCCTTTTATGTGGTCCCACCCACCCATTTTCCCTTACCCACACTCCCCCTCTCCAAATGGCCACCACTCACAACCAAGACCTGCAAGATTCCATCAATCAAGCCCAAGAATCCATCCAAATTGTGACATCTGAGATTATCTCTACCAATTACCGACTTTCACAATTTGAGACCCAATTCCAACACAAATTTGACACCATGGATGCCAAATTCATGAACCAATTTAACACCCTCCAGTCTATTGTCAACCAGTTGTTGAACTGCACTCCGATTCCTTCCTCCTCGAAAAAATCGAATGTTGTTGATTCCTCTCATTATATGCATTTTCAATTCAACTCCTTTCATCATGACCCCCGCCTTCCCTGCGTTGAGGTCAATAAATTTGATGGCTCTGATCCCATGGGTTGGGTCAATCAAATGGAGAATTATTTTTCTCTGCATGGTATTACTGATGAGTTGGCCAAACTTCGCTGTGTTTTCCTCTATCTAGATCCTGAACGATGGAAATGTTGGCAATGGTGTAAAAATTCATGTCAAGGGTATATTGCATGGACACAATTTGTTGTAAAGATCTATGACTGCTTTGACACTGATACCCACTATCTTAGTCGTTTGACCAAGTTGAAACAATTAAGCACAGTGGAAGACTTTATAACTAATTTTGAGCATTTGGCCTTTCGAACTAAGGGCATGTTAGATGTGTTCTTCCATGAATTCTTTATCAGTGGCCTAAAGGATGAAATCTGATTCCAGGTTCTCATGGCCCACCCTTAGACTTGGTTGGAAGCTACTAAACGTGCTAAAGAGGCCCAACAAGTTGTTTTTTCCCAGAACAAAAAACCCTCTTTTGTTGCTCACCGTCGACCCACTAATCCTAACCCCCCTGCCACTCCCCTCAAGGTCTAGAAATTAACTAGGGATGAAATGGATGAATTCCATCTAAAGGGTCTTTGCTATAATTGTGATGAAACA
The DNA here is from genome assembly GCA_009831015.1 of Picea engelmannii. Lineage (NCBI taxonomy): Eukaryota > Viridiplantae > Streptophyta > Pinopsida > Pinales > Pinaceae > Picea > Picea engelmannii. The sequence goes on along the minus strand of ML779842.1, from coordinate 603,567 downwards.
TATTTTCTGAGGCACAAGTGTAAGGAACAAAAACTTTTTATGGCCATTTTCAAAGATGTTCCTGAAAAAGATGCGAGGGTTCCCCTTGTTCAAGAGCCCTCCCTTCTCAATGCTACCCAGGAGCCCGCCGACCCACCTGAAGTTGACCCACTCATTTCCTTGCATTCCCTCATTGGCTTCTCTTCTCCAAAATCTCTCAAGCTCATTGGCTATATTAAGCGTAGGAAGGTCATCATCCTTGTTGATAGTGGTAGCACCCACAATTTCATTCATCATCGCATTGCTCAAGAAACCAATTGCTATATTCATTCTGTCCATAATTTTCAAATCATGATAACCAATGGTGGTTCCATGAAATGTGTTGGGCGTTGTGAAAATGTACGTCTTCAAATTGGACATTACCACCTGAAATCTCATATGTTTTCCATTGAAATGGGAGGTTGTGACATTGTGCTAGGTGCTTAATGGTTACATACTTTGGGTCCCATTTTTATTTATTTTAAGGAATTAACCATGCAATTCCAACAAGTGAGAAAATAGTATCAATTCCAAGGTCTCACAGCTGGTTCTCCTGAGATCATTAGTTCCCATTGCATGGAAAAGTGTAAATTCTAACCTTGTACAATGTCTACTATAAACAAATATTCAGAAAAGAACAGAAAATATACAATGGAAAATACAAACATTACACATAGATTTTTCCCCTAGAAACCCAAAACCAGGAAAACCAACATATATTATATTCATTCATTGTGTTACATTGTTTACAATACAATATACGTATAGGAGCCAACGACATCCAAAACCCTAACCCAATGACCTAGATTAGTCAAAAACCCTAATTTCTTAACCGAAAAAAGAAAACCATCGGAAAAAACCATGTGCCAAAAAAAACCACCTAAATATATGACACATTTCCCGAGGTAGGTGTCACATTTCCTGAGTTAGAATTTTTTTTTTCTGGGGGTGCTACCCCCGGACCCCCACACAGGGGGCTCTTCCCCCCTGCACCCCCTGAGGGGGGGCCTAGTGACCCCCCCTATAACCCCCCTGCACATACGCTCAAACACTACTACTCGTGCAAAGAATATAACACATACCCAACATTCTCCCACTTCTTTTCTTTGCATACAGGGGGTTATAGGGTTACATAGTCAAAAATCTAGGGAAGCAATGCCCATGGATCCTCTACACCAAGAGAACTTATCAGTGCTCACAAATTTTGTTAATGAGTCTGCAACATTCTTCAAAGTGTCCACCTTCATCAGTGATACTTTCTTTTCTTTAATAATGTCTCTCACAAAAGTGATATTGAACATCAATGTGCTTTGCCTTTGAATGATAAGCATGGTTCTTCGCCAGAAAAATTGCACTATGATTGTCACACTCTATCCTTACGACTTGTTGTACCAACCCAATACCTAAACACAATATTTGTAACCATACTACTTCCTTACTTGCATGAGTGGCTGCCATGTATTCAGATTCTGTAGTTGAAAGTGCCACCACAACCTGTCTTTTGCTCAACCAACTTATTTCTCCTCCAAACAGGGTAAACACATACTCGCTTGTAGATCTCCTATGATCCAAATATCCAACCTAGTCTGCATCCACAAAGCCATGTATATCGACCACTCTGTCCAATCTCGGTCTTCCTTCATAGCACAATCCATAGCTAGTAGTGCCATGCAAATACCTGAAAACCCTTTTTACTGCAGTCCAATGCTCGTTCCCTGGTTTTGACATATACCTGCTCAAAACTCCCATTGCATGTGTAATGTATGGTCTAGTACATACCATTGCATACATAAAACTACCAACTATAGTCGCATATGGAACATGATACATGTCCTCCTCTTCTTCATGTGTCTTGGGACACTGATCAGCATATAACTTTACACAAACAGGAATAGAAACCTTGACTGGTTTACATTCCTGCATATTAAACCTCTGCAATATTGTCTCGACATATTTTCTCTGATTTAACCAAAGTTTCCTCTTTTTTCGATCTCTTTTAATTTCCATGCCCAAAATGAAATTTGAACCACCAAGATCCTTCATGTTGAATTTAGAGGACAACTAAGTTTTCACATCCTAGATAATCTCCTTGTTGTTTCCTATCAACAACATGTTATCCACATACAAGACCAAATAAATAAAATGATCATCAATTAATTTAGAATACACACAGTGATCCTCTTTGCATCCTGTGAAGCCAAGTCCCAGCATAAATTTTTGATACCACATCCTTGGTGATTGTTTTAAACCATACAGGGACTTTTTCAGCTTGCATACCAGCTCCTTCTTTCCTTTCACAGCATAACCTTCTGGTTGCTTCATAAAGATTTCTTCTTCCAGATCCCCATGAAGGAATGATGTATTCACATCCATCTGTTCTACTTCAAAATCAAATGCAGTAGCAACATATAACAGAAATCTTATAGAGGTTAACTTGGCAACAGGAGAAAAAATCTCACCAAAATCAATTCCCTCAACCTAGGAATAATCCTTTGCTACTAACCGAGATTTGTATTTCTCCACTTTTCCTTTTGTATTCAACTTCTTTTTAAATACCCATTTGATGCCAATGGGATTTCTTCCAGTTCGCAACTCCACTAGATCCAAAGCCTCATTCTCATCCAAAGATGCCATTTCTTCTTCCATGGCCCTTTTCTAGAGATTTCCATCCTCTGAAGCCACTGCCTCCCTGACAATTCTAGGATCATCATCAGTAATAGATAGAGAAAAAATTGAATGAAAATCAGATGGACTATACCTTTCTAGTAGCCTTCTTTCTCGATCCAATCTCCTCAATACTGGAGTATGAGGATCTTATTCTTCTGATTCATGTTCTTTTGTAGAGTCCACTTCATCATCCTTTAAATCAAACTCTATCTTCTCTGGTTCTTCCTTACTTGGTAGGAATTCCTGTTTAACATCCTTCATTTCTCTAAATACCACATCTCGGATATACACTACCTTCTTAGTTTCTGGGTTCAAAAGCTTATAACCTTTGAGACCATCTTTATATCCAATAAAGATACATTTTTCAGCCTTCTTATCCAGCTTACTCTTGTTTTCCTTTGGAACATGAACATATGCATTGTAGCCAAATACCTTAAGATGTGTGAGAGAAGGTTTCTTACCAGTCCATACCTCTTGTGGAGTCTTGTCACCCAACGCTGATGAGGGTGATCTATTGACCAGATAACATGCAATACCCATTGCCTCTGCCCAAAATTCTTTTCCTAACCTGACACCACTGAGCATGCACCTTGCTTTTTCCATCAACGTCCTGTTCATCCTTTCTGCAACTCCATTCTACTAAGGTGTATATGGAGTAGTCTTCTGCCTTGCTATACCGCACTTCTTACAGAATTCTTCAAATTCATTCCTGCAGAACTCTTCGCCATTATCTGTTCTCAACACCTTAATTATTTTCTCTGTTTGATTCTCAACAAGAGCCTTAAACTCTTTAAACCTGTCAAAGACTTCATCTTTCTTCCTGAGGAAATATATCCAAGTTTTCCTTGAGAAGTCATCTATAAATGAGACATAGTACATAGATTTTCCCAATGATGGGACCAACATAGGTCCAAAAACATCACTGTGAACTAGTTGTAAAATTCCTTCTTCCCTCGTTGCACCAGAGGGGAATCTTACCTGATTTTTCTTCCCATATAGACAATGTTCATAGAAATAAAGATCCAGAGAATAGTTAGACATACCTTCAACCATACCTTTATCATGTAGTAGTCGAAGACCCTTCTCTTTGATATGCCCTAGTCTTTGATGCCACAACATAACCTTTTCTCCAGAGACTATAGGAGTTCTTTCTTATTCAAATCCAATATCAGGAACAATGGAGATATTACACCCATCACTAATAGTTCTTCCTAGCAGCTTATACAGAGTTCCAAAACAAACTCCCTTCATCAACACCATTGCTCCTTGAACCATCTTGCAAGTTCCCTTTTCAAAAATTGTTTTTACCCCTGCATCTTCCATTTTGCTTACAGAAATCAAATTTTTGGCCATACCTAGGATGTGTAGAACACTAGGCAGTGTTCTAATCCTTCCGTCTATGAGTCTCAACTTGACCCTTCCTCTTCCTATGATTCTGGTTGTCAAATCATTACCTAAGAAAACATTACCTCCATCATACTTTTCATATTCATAGAACCACTCCCTGTGGGGAGTCATATGAAAGGATGTACCAGAGTTAATTAACCATGCATCATGATCTGCATGTGTGCTTGAAGAGGCCAAGTACACATCCCCTCCTTCCTTGGAGGTCTTTTCTTCTGTAGAATAAGATTCTTCAGATCCCTTCTTTTTCTCAACTTTGGATCTACACTGCTTCTTGTAGTGACCTTATTTTCCACACCTCCAACATACCCTTACAAACTTTCCAGGATATTTAGATCTACCCTTAGACTTAGATCTCCCACTTGAGAAATTAGATCTATTTCTTTTCTGGGAACGTCCTCTTGCAAATAATGTGTCTGTGCTATGTCCTTGATATTCTTTCGTCTCATCTCCTCCGACAACAAGGATGAGACCACTTCTTCAAACTTCAAATAATTTGTATTACTACCTATGGCCACAACCAAACTATCCCACGAGTCTGGTAATGAACACAACAAACTGATACACTTATCTTCATCTGAAATTTTAATCTCAACATATATTAACTAACTTACCATAGTATTGAAGGCGTTCATATGCTCTGCCACCGAGTCTCCATCTCTCATCCTCAAGTTATACAACTTCTTTCTCAGGAATAGTTTAATTACCAGGGACTTAGACTGATACAACTTCCCCAACTTTTCCCATAAATCCTTGGCTGTAGCTTCCTTTAACACATTCAGTAATACTGAATCGGAGAGACACAGTCAAATTGTGCCCTTTGCCTTCCGATCCTTCTTTTTCCAATCATCTGCAAAAGTTCCTGTAGGTGCGGTACCTGGATCTACCGTGATCCACTGATCTTTGTCCACCAAAAGATATTCCATCTTGAGCTTCCACAACTCAAATATTTTCCCATTAAACTTCTTGATCTCCATCTTCAAATTGCTTTCCATTTCTTTTCACCCGAAAAACAATACCGTAGATCTCCCACTGTAACAAGACTTATCATAGTCCCGAGCCAAACCCTTGACCACAAAGGCATCCCCCTGAAGCCAATAAATCTCTGATACCAAATGTAAATTCTAACCTTGTACAATGTCTACTGTAAACAGATATTCAGAAAATAACAGAAAATATACAATGGAAAATACAAACATTACACAGATATTTTTCCCCTGGAAACCCAAAACTGGGAAAACCAACATATATTATATTCATTCATTGTGTTACATTGTTTAAAATACAACATACATATAGGAGCCAGCGGCATTCAAAACCCTAACCCAATGACCTGGATTAGTCCAAAACCCTAATTCCTTAACCGAAAATAGAAAACCATCAGCAAAAACCATGTGCCGAAAAAAACCACCTAAATACATGACACATTTTCCGAGGTAGGTGTCACGTTTCCCGAGGCAAAAAAAATATATAGATAATAATCTGTATTCATTTTGTTCTGCTCATAAAATCCAGATCATCCCATGAGTTGGCATACCTCCTCATTCATCATCCTTTGCATTGATCTCTGATGAGTTAGTAAAGATGGGATAGTAGTTTGAATGTGGCTTTCTGTAAGGTACCGGGTCTATTATATTAGCAGTGAAGAGAAATAATGAAAAAAATAACACCGAGATAACAAAAGAATAAATAAATATTGTAGAGATAACATCAGAGCAACAAATTATATGGAACCAAAACACTTAAATTATACTTTTATTGATAGGAAACAAGTTTCACTTGCCTCTTCGATGGGGAAACCTCCAGCAGAATAGAGCTCTATTACAATAATTCTTCAAGACAAAACTTCTCATACCCTCTACTCCTATTTATAATAAATCTAGCTATCTAAAAGAATAATCTAGAGGAAGATCCTTCTAGAAGTGGAAGCTTCTATTAGGTCTTCTTACATTTGAATTATTCCTCCTTATAGCTAGGCCTTATTAATATTTACCTTTATTACATGGAAATATATTATTCTACCCACTTGAGGGGTTAGGTAGGTTAGGTCCCTAACATGTCCGCCCCTTAAAAAAAGCCTTGTCCTCAAGGCTTGAGATGAGGAAATTGCTGCAGAATGGTAGCTGGTTCTCAAGTGGTGTCTACTGGAGTTGCATCCTTCCACTGGACTAGAACTTCCTTGATGGTTCTTTGATGTAGGCGATGCTCATGCTAGTCTAAAACTGCTTCTGGCTGTAGCCAAATGGATCCTTCTTCAGCTAACTTTGGAAGGTTGGTTTGAATTTGGAACTTAGCTCCAATCACCTTCTTTAAGCATGAAACATGAAAAACATGATGTAGTTGCGAATGGATGGGCAAAGCTAAATGATAGGTGACTTGTCCCACACACTTGAGCATGGTATAAGGACCATAAAATTTGGGTGCTAACTTCTGAAAATGCTCAGCCTTGATCGAAGTTTTCTTGTAAGGTTACAGTCAAAGAAACACCTGATCCCCTTCTGTAAATTGATGTTCAGAGCGACTTTGATCTGCTTGTTTCTTCATGTGATTCTATGCCATTACCAAATTCTCTTTGAGGGTACGGAGAATAGCCTCTCGAGCTGTAAGTGTTAAGCCAACCACCTGGACCTTCAAGGCACCCGGTAAGTATGAGAGAACTGAAGGTGGCTTCTGTCCATATACCACTTCAAAAGGAGTCATGCATGTAGTTGTATGGTATGAAGTGTTGTACCACCATTCAACTATGGGTAACCATTGAGCCCACTGATTTTTCTTTTCCTAGGAAAAACACCTCAAATATGTTTCCAAACACTTGTTGACAACTTTCGTTTGGCCATCAGTCTGGGGATGATAAGCTGTGCTGAGATGCAATTCAGTGCCTTGTATCTTGAATAGTTCTTGCCAAAAATTGCTTGTGAAAGTTGGGTCACGATTAGAAACAATAGAGTGTGGCATGCCATGAAGCTTGAAGACATGATCTATGAATATTTGAGCCACCATGGATGATGTAAATGGGTGTTGAAGGGTGCATAAATGAGCATACTTGGAAAGGCGATCAACAACCACCATGATGACAAATTTATTTCCTGATTTAGGTAAGCTGGTAATAAAATCCATAGAGATATCCTTCCAAATAGCAAGTGGAATCGAGAGTGGTTATAGTGTGCCTGACGATTTGAATTTTTCTCCCTTGTTGTGTTGACACACATCACATTCAGCTACAAAATTATGAATGTCCTGTTTCATACCATCCCAGAAAAATGAACGTTTGACCCTGTCATAGGTTTTGGTGAACCCAAAGTGCCCTACTGTGGGTGTAGCATGAAGCTCATAAAGTACCATGGATTTAAGCTTTGATTGTTTACTTAAATACAAACTACCTTTGTATCAAATTTCCTCATGGAGCGAAAAGTACCCTGGGGAAGCTGGAGCATTGGACTGCAATTGGTGGATCAATTGCAAGCTTTTGGGATCTTGTAGCCATTCCTGGCAAACAACTTGGAGCCACTCTGGTACAATGAATGAAAGAGAAAAAAGGGATCCTTCATATTCATATTTTCGGGAAAGTGCATCTGCAACCACATTGTATTTTCCTTTCTTATAAATGATCTCATAATAATATCCAAAGAGTTTAGTCACCCATTTTTTTTTGTCTTGGGGAGGAAATGCGTTGTTCTAGAAAATACTTGAGGCTTTGATGGTCTGTCTTAATTTGGAAATGTTTCCCCAATAGATAAGGACACCATAGATCCACGACATGCAGAATAGCCAACATTTCCTTTTCATAGATGGATTTGCCCAGATTTCTTTCAGATAGTTGCTTGCTGGTAAAGGCCAAAGGTCGACCCTCTTGCATAAGGACAACACCAATTACTTTCCTTGAGGCATCACATTCCAACACAAAGGTCTTTGTGAAATCAGGAAGGATGAGGACTAGAGTGGTGCACATGGCCATCTTCAAGGTTTGAAAAGCTTGAGCAGTGGCTGGAGTCCAAGTGAAAGAGTTCTTTTTGAGGAGAGCAGTGAGAGGTGTTGCAATCTTCCCATAATTCTTAACAAACTTGCGATAATACCCTGTTAAGCCTAGAAATCCATGCAAGCTCTTAAGAGTCTTTGGGTGAGGCCAGTATTGCATAGCTTCAATATTTTTAGGATCCACCCTGATGCCATCTTTGCCAACTAGATGACCCAAGTATTCTACTTCTGAGGCGCCAAAAGCACATTTAGACTGTTTCAAGAAAAGTTGGTGCTGAGAGAGTAGATGGAGAACTCGATCCACATGAGCAAGATGGTTTGTCTAGGTTTTTCTATAGATGAGGATATCATCAAAGAAAACTAAGACAAAATGGTGGAGAAAAGGATGGAAGTCATGATTCATGAGGCTTTGGAAGGTGGAGGGGGCATTACACAAGACAAAGGGCATGACCAAAAAATCATAGTGGCCCTCATGAGTTCTAAAGGTATTCTTGGGAATGTCTACCTATTTCATATGTATCTTGTGGTAGCCTGAATGAAGATCCAGTTTAGTGAAGAATTGGGCGCCACTCAATTCATCCAGGAGGTCATCAATGACAGGAATGGGGAATTTGTATTTGATGGTAAGTTTGTTGAGGGCACGAAAGTCAGGACACATTCACCAAGAACCTTCTTTCTTTAGGACAATGACCACAGGAGACGAGTAGGGGCTCATACTAGGGCGGATAATGCCTGCATTAAGGAGTTCCTGAACCATTTTCTCAATTTCATTTTTTTGGGAAAAGGGGTGACGATACGGACAAATATTGGGAGGAAGGCTTTCAGGTACAAGGGGAATGGAATGATCATGAACACCATGGGAAGGAGGGAGGCCTTGGGGAGTGGAAAAGATCGATTGATGTTTAGAAAGGATGGCTTGGAGGTCTTGCGGTACCGAGGGTGTCTCTATTGCTTGTATGACATGGAGTTGGGCGATAACACCAGAATGACCCTTTTTGAGCATCTTTTCTATGCGATGGGAACTAATGATCTCAGGTGAACCAACGATGATGCCTTGGAACTTATATTGGCGGATCTCCTGGTCAAATTGCATGGTCAAGTCTTTAAAATCCATGAGAATGGGACCCAAAGTCCTTAGCCAGTCTGCACCCAACACAATGTCACAACCTCCCATGTCGATAGAAAACATATGGGATTTCAGGTGGTAGTCACCAATTTGGAGACACATATTTTCACAATGCCCTCCACATTTCATGGAACCACCATTGGCAATCATGATTTGGAAATTATTGACAGCATGGATGTAGCAATGAGTTTCTTGGGCAATGCGGTGATGAATAAAATTATGGGTACTGCCACTATCAACCAGAATGATGACCTTTCGATGCTTGATGTAACCAATTATCTTGAGGGTTTAGGGAGAGGAGAATCCAATGAGAGCATTGAGGGAAATGACCGGTTCTACTTCGGGAAGGTCTGAGGGAGGGGTTATGTCAGTCGATTCAGGTGACTCAGACACAGAGGAAGTTTCTTCATCTTCTTTCGAAATATTTTTGGAGATGGGCATAAAAAGATTTTGTTCTTTACACTTGTGGTCCGGGAAATATTTGTCATCATAGTTATAAAAAAGGCCTTTGAGTTGGCGTTCAGCCATTTCAACGCTGGTCAATTTTTGGATCTTTAGTGGAGAAGAGGGGGTAGTGGGATTTACTGGTTTAGGGCGAGGGATAAAGGAAGGTTCACGGTTTTGAGAAGATACAACCTGTTGTGATTATTTATCTCTTTTGGTAGCCTCCACCCAACTCTCAGGTCGAGCCATGAGGACATGGGCCCGAATTTCATCCTTGAGGCCGCTGATAAAACACTCTCGGAAAAAGGCATCAGACATGCCCTTTGTTCTGGAAGCCAGGCGCCAAAGGAAGCTATAAAGTCTTCCACTGTTCCTAATTGTTTCAGATTTGTCGAACAACCCAAATGGTTGGTGTCAGTGTCAAAGTGTTCATAAAGCTCTGCCACAAAGTGTGTCCAAGAAATATACCCTTGACGAGAAGTTTTTCTCCATTACCACCATTGCCAACGTTCTTGATCTAGATGGAGAACTCCATACCAGAGTTTTTCCAAGTCATCTGTAATGTTGTATAAAGAGAAGTAATTTTCCATTTGGGTTACCCAACCAGTGGGGTCCGAGCCATCAAATTTGGTCACATCCACCCGTGGAAAGCATAGGTCATGTTGAAAGTGATGGTTATGCAAGGTATGGGAATGAGAGGAATGGTCACCTTTAGTATGAGGAGGTGAGGAAGAGGAAGGGTTATCTGTAGGGATATGTAGTTTGGTGCGGAGTGCCAAAAATACTGATTCAAGATGGGTGGTGATGTCTTGTTTGATTTCCCCCATTGAGGACTGCATGGTTGTATTGATGGTGACAACATTGGCACTAAGTTGTTTCACTTCTTGTTGGGTCTCAATGAGACCAGATTGCAAGGTGTTGAAGCAAGCTTCCAAGTCTTGGCTACGAGTATGGGCCATGAGGATGGGGAAACTGAAAAGGAGTGGGTGGGGTAAATTTTTTTCCCCAAAAATGATATGGATGAATGTGATAAGGGAGAAGAGATGAATCCAATGGAATAGGTCTGAAATAATGGTGAAAAAATTTCTAGACTTTTTTTTTATTTTTTTTACGGAGTTATACTCCGGTCTGAAGAATACTACAGAGAGGAAATGACCAAATGCTTAACCAGAAAGAAATGTGTATTTACTTGGAAACCTGAACACAGTTTCACGACAATAGATCTTGTCTATTTTAATTTGTTTATGTTTCTATCCCCAAGGGTTAGGTATTCAAGGGTTCTACAGACAAGGGTTTGCCCTGTGCTATAGCTCTCTAATATACGTGCGGGGTCCAATAGTAGTACTTGAACCAATATCTCAAGGCATTAACTAAGGAGGATAGATTGTACCCTTAGCCATACTACTCGACTACCTAGGTACTAGAGAGTATCTTCCTGAGTTTTGTTCTCTATGACACTATAACAGTCAGGCGACTGATTGATTTATCTAAAGAGGGCTTCAGGTAATCTAGGCCGATCCATACACAGGTGCTATTTGATGCACTACCACTCGAAGGGGTACTAACAAGGGTTACAAGGGCGACCAACAGATGTGCACTTAAGTACCACTTGTATTTCCTGCGTGTATAAATCCATCAACCGTGGGTTTATGCACGTAATGACAAATCTTTGTGGCTTAAAGACACCGGAATACGTCTCTACCCTGAAAAAAAAATTTAACCCACACTTTCTACCGAGGAAAGTGCTCTGATACCACTTGTAATATACCAGATATAAAATGTATGCAGAACATAAATAAAATGCTAGTAATGGTAGAATAAAGCAATATAACCAGAACATTCACCACAATAACACTGAAATGATATAAGAATAACAACATAAATAGCACTTTGAATCTGAAAGCAATGTTCACCGGCCTCTTCGAGGGGGAAACCTCTAGTTGATCAGAGATCTATTACAATAATATCCAAGCTAGGGTTCTCATACCCTCGACTCCTATTTATACTAAAAAGAAGCATCTAGAGGAAGATCCTTCTAGAAGCGAAAGCTTCTATTAGGTCTTCTTACATCCGCCTTATTCTATTTTATTGAAAGGCCTTATTAATATTGATCTTTATTACATCTGAATATATTGTTCTACCTATGTGCGAGTTAGCACCCTAACATGGTAATAAATGCAGAGTCACTAGGTTCCTTCTTTCTTATGTACCAACACGGTTGGACTCCCACAAGGTGATGAGTTGGGAAAAATGTGCCCCTTGTGGAGCAGTTCTTGGATTTGCTGCTTGGTCTCCTCATTCTCTAAAAAAGAGCGACGATAGACTAGCCCATTGGGAAGCAGTGCATCTGGGATCAGATCGATGGGGTGCTTGAATTAACAGTGTAGAGGTACCCTGGTAGGTGAGGAGAAGATATTTGAGTATGATTCCATGACCTTATCCACTTGCTTATGCTATTTTTAGAGTTTGACTGCGGAGACCCTGGATGTGGCTGCGATCGTTTGCTCATTCTGAGAGCTAATCGCGAAGAAGAAAAATTTCCTCATCTGAGAGATGACCTTCCTGCATTGCTTGGCAGAGATCAAGGAAATAACACTAGGTGGGACTGCCTTTGGTATCTTGTACAATTTATTGTTCAAAGTAATAATAACATTGCAAGGCCTAGACTCATATACAACATGTTGTTTCCATAAATATGGTTGGCCCAAAAGAACATTACAAACTTCGAGATGGGAAACATCAAAAAATACCTCATCTTTGAAGGGATTGATGCCATATGACATGCGACATTGTTGGATGACGTGGATATTGCTTCCTTGATGAAGCCATCCGTTGGTGTAGGGATGCAGGTGTGGTGTTTTTGGCAGGGAAAGTCTCTTGACAACCTATGTTGAGATGGGGTTCTTCTGGTTACCACTATCAATGGTGAAGTGCAGCAGGATACCCTTCACCCACATATGTGAATGAAAAAGGTGCTCGCCTTCCTCTAGCTGATCTGGTTCACCGGGTTGGAGCTTGGTGGTAACAATGGTAGCACTGGGTTGTACATCAATGACGTATCTCCCCCTTTCTGGTTCTGAATCAGAGTCAAAACTTGCATTTGATTTATAGGTTTTAGCCTCAGCCACTAGTGACTGCTTTGAGCAACAATCAATAGTGTTATGTTAGAGGATCTTATGGAAGTTACATGACTTCCTGATATATTTCTTTGTCTTTCTGGTGTACTTATTTGCTTGCGACCTAGACTGGTTTTCTTGAGGTGGTCCATCTTTTCTCTATCCTTTGTTCTGTGGGTTGAGGCCGCCCTTTCCTGGATTTTGCTCTGAGGGGTTCCCAGGCCCAAATTACCGCATCTTTTGTTTGAGCTTCTTCTTGATTTTAACGTCATATCGGTAGGCCACACCCAAGGATGAGATGTACAAAAGCTCCATTTCGGCCTGGATGTATCTATGAAGACTGCTGCGATACTTGAGTAGCATATTTCACTTAGAATCTTTGATACCCAGCTTGGTGCACAAGGTATGGAAGATATTTGTGAACTCAGGCACTGCTTAGTCTCTTTCCTGCTGCAATGTGGTCCATTTTGTATACAGGTCGTCATAACTTCCAATAGGGTAGTATTTTCCCTCAATAGCATCCCTGAAGGACTCTTAGTTGACCATGACTATAAATAATGAGAGTTCCTCTATTTCCTTCTCCTCACAGAAAGTTTCCCACCAATATTTGACATGGGGAATGACTTTGAGGAGCGCAAAAGTAATATTTTCTCTATTCGAGAAGTTATGGATAGAGAAATAAACTTTGAGCAGATTCAACCATTTGTCTACAACATCTGCATCTATCTGACCTTCAAATATAGGAATATTGAAGTTGATTTGTACCTTAAAGGGGGCGGCACCTTCATTTGAGGAAGATGCGTCGCATGTTGGTAGTCATAGAAGGATTTGCACAAAACTATACATCATATCATTCCTCTCTTGTGTGAGGGATTCCTTGAGAAACATTTTGAAGGGATCTCTTATCCCATCGTATTTATTTTCTCCCATCATGAGAGGTCGCTTGGGCATGTGATAGCTTTTATCCTCAAGAGAAACAAGCTTGAGACCCAATTCTTTGTACCCTGACCTCGTTAGGGACATGCATTAAGAATGACAAGGAGAATACCACTCTGATACTAATGATCCATATTTTATGAGAAGAATGAAATGAATACATATTATTATCAAAATATTCTTAACAAATTATAACAAAAATACAGTAAAACTAGTTTCTATTCAATAAGGAAATAAGCTGAAACTGTAAAATGCAGCAAACAATAAGCTTGCTAGAATGGTGGCAACTTATCTATGAGATGAGATGTGACGGATGCACTCATTCGTAAGAATATAATTACAATGAGGCTCTCAATGCCTTTTTACAATAAACATGAATGTCAAAAACCCTAGACATCCAAAAACCTAACCCTAGGAGATGAAGTGCCAAAAGTCTTGTGGGCCCTGTTTGGGTAAGTTAGTACATCAAATTCATAGGTTCATAACTTTTGGTGCATGATATCCCGTTGGAAAGGTCTATCAGAGGACTACACATGTTTCATGTGATGAGCCCTACACATGTTGAATGTGGCGAGCCCTAAAAACGTTGTTTAGGGCCTCAAAAACGACCCCGGAAGTCAGGGGCCCAAAAAGTAGGAAAAAACTGTCGAATTGGAAAACTACCAAAATGAGCCAGTTGGAATAGGTTGGAGGCCATTGACATTCATATGTATCATGGGATCCTTAGCTCCCATATCTTCTCCATCCCCATGCAAAGACACTTTTGACTCCAAATTGTTGTGGTAGTAACTATGATAAAGGATCATTGATCAAGGGAGAGGGGACAAAACGAATCCACCCGACCCTTATCTAAATATTTTTGGGCTCTAGAGTGACAATATCATTTCCTTTTATGTTTTCCTATGTATTATGGATTCTTATAACCTGAAAGAAACTAATTATTTCATAACTATCCACTAGAGCTTGAGATCCAAGAATGAGTTGAACCAAATAAGAGGCTTGTAGAGTTTAGTTATAGTGCATATATTTGATCATAACTGAGGATTCTCCCACCATACTGACATTTTCTATCCCTTTATTCTTAAGGAGTCATAATCCTTGATATAAATCTATAGACTTTGCTCGATTGTTTGTTACAACCTCTATCCCCCAAGAAGAGTTCAATTCATGATTTCTTTTGGGATCAAAATTGATCGCCCCACACTTTCCTCTTGTAATTCAATTATGAAAATTTACCACACTAACATTCAATCAATTTCATATGATGGAAGAAGATAACAATGTATATATAAATGTGACAATGTGATTTTAAATTAAATCCTAAAATAGCAATGCAATTTTTTTACATGTAAACAAATGGTACACTACCATATTAGGGAAATGTCAAATTTGTATACAATGTTGCATGAAAAAGTGTGTACAAATATAAGTAAATGAAGTGAATTTAACATCAAAATTTGTTTGAACTATTGTTAATTACCTCCTCATTCTTACTCTATAAAAACATAGTAAAGGAACATGAGTTAAATAAAACAATAAATTGCTAACATTAAAAGATATAATAAAAAACATATAAGTTAAAAAGTGTGAATACCCTATGATTCCTCCAATTCACCCTCCTCATCATGAGTCTTAAGAATATAATACATTTCAATCAAGAATGGATAATTCCAACTACATATGAGTTAAAAAATAAGCACATAATTAACAATTAATTACATTGAGCATGGAATGCATATCTTCCACCATTCTTTTGTAACCCTTCCTTGAGACATACTTCAATTCTTATTCAATGGGCTCAAGATTATAGTCATTTAAATACATGTAATAAAATTTTTTTTTTTTAATAATAACATATATTAAGCTACCATATTAGAATAATAATTGAGATTATATTGACAAACTTACAAAGTTCCCTCTAATCATGGACCTCTATTACTTTATATGTATCCATTCATGCATGTACATAAGCAAATATAAGATTAGTTATTTTTTTTAATGTTTCACAAATAACCATAAAAAGTAGGCCAATGACACTACAAGATTACATAAGAGAAAAATAACAAGTGAAAAAAGTATCAAAATAAATTACTACAAGCATATAAAAATCAATAGCTACAAGCATATATTATTTATTACCTTTTGGAATTTTGCTATAGTGTCTTAGGCTCCACTCCTTGTGCTTTCTTCTCTTTAGATTATTTTGGCCTCTTTGAAATAGATCAATATTTTTTATAAATATATTTGGAAATATTAGATAGTCTTTTTTTATAGTCTTTCCCTTTCTTGGAGAGTTTTGAGACATTCTAATTAAATTTGTTCAAAACAACAAAAAATTAAGTCACTTATAACATTCAATGATAATACATAATGAAATATAAAAGGTGAATGATTAGAAACACAAGTGAGTACATACAAGACTAATTCAAACATTTTTCATCTAATAGTAATCTATGAAGGGCTTATCTATCACTAAATTGTAAATTTGGGAAACTTATATGATGTTATATTGCTCTGGCCTTATTAGCACTACTTATTTCTGCCAATTTTTTGTGGTATTATTTTGACCATTCCCTTGTTACTATGCCAAAAATTTTATAATGGAAAATTGTACCACTGCCAAATTTTAAACCTCTCCTTTATCAATAACTTGTATATAATCATAATTGAATGTATTTTATTCATCTTCTATCAATAAGACATATATTTATCTTTGTTCTATATTCTCAAACATTAATATGGATTCAATTACACTCTAAATTTCTTTTGAAACTATATGATAAATTGTACCATGGCTGACATGCTTAGATCAACTATGACTAAGACCCCTAGAAATTTCTCCCTACTACATTGAATGCAAGTAATCCATTTCTAGGTGTCATATCTTTTTTTTTATACTCTTTAGAAATTATGTAAGTTTTTGTTTCAAGCTTTAATGAAACATAAAATAGATTACAATAAGTAAGAATTATAATTATATATGCAACTCTTGGTGGAATAAATACATATTTTTCAATTTATTTAACAATAATAAAATATGCAATTTCAACCCATTGAGGTTTTATTGTCATTGTTTCCTTCATCGTTTGAATTTTTGTTAACCTTTTCTTTTCTCATGTTCCTCTCTTTCCCTATGTCTAGCCTCATTGTCTAAGGAATCTCCACTAGAATCCATAAGATTTGTAGATATTACAATGACACACTTCTATGTAACATGAAAATTAAAAATATACATGCATAAGATAAACATATACATAAATTCATAGACTATGTAACATCCCCGCTATAATCCCTAGTTTAGTAATGTATAATGTAGATATGATATGTGGCTGTGGGCTAGGTGATGTAACATGTGAGCTTGTATATCCAATTTTATAAATAAAAAATTAGTACTAGTTGCAAGTGGGCATGGACAAATATATGGAGGCTAAGTTATCCACAAGAGAGGAGGGGTCTAAGGGGGTTTTTATTCATGTATTTAAATCCCAAACCTTTTTCCTTATTTTAATGATTTGAGTGAACCTTCTATTTTTCCCTTGAGTGTAGAATATATCAATCATTGAGTACATGTAAGAGGGTGGGTGTGAGAAGTCACATCCCATAGTTATTGGGGGAATGATGTTTAGTACAATCATCTTAGGGAAGAGTGTGAGTCAATTAAGGAAAAAAAATTAAGAGGAAATTCATATGGGATAGAAGGGGATTTTTTACAAGAATATTTTTGGGACACCAAGAAGGAACATAGTGCTATATATTGGAGGAACCAAGGGTGGACATGTTAGAATATATCAGGATTCTAGAAGAGATAGGTTGTCAGGACTATAGAGTGAACTCCTTGAGTGATAGTTTTCATTGGAGAAACAAACTTGTTTCTGTTAGTTTTTCCTAGTAGTTGACTTCCTTGTTGTCTCCAACATAGATATTCTTGTCCAAATCGTGATGGAAGACCTAATAAAAGAGTGGTACAACCCGAGGGATTACTTGTATATAAGGGGGTACATTCCTTGGGTCGAGAAGGTTGAGCAGAAGAGAGTTAGAGGAATTGGGATAGCTATAGGAAGTACCCATGGATTATGGGAAAACCGAGTTGTGAGTGGGATGTGGAGAGATCACCCTGTTTTGTGGATTCATAGCTCCAGTTCGAGGGTGACTTGATGTTGATATTTCGAACAACAAGTCTATGTTTGGGTGGAACATCAGTCCCCTGTAGCTAGTTGCACAATTGTTATATATATATATATATATATATATATATATATATATATATATATATATATATATATATATATATATATATATATATATATCTTGTGTCTAAGTTATATCAATAGTTTAATTTGCTATGATTTAAATATTTGTTTGAAATGATTTATATGTTGTGCTATATGAGAAGATTAGATAGATTCATGTTTTCTATTATTGTTGTTAAACATATGGGAATTTTAGCATGATCTATTGTGTTTAAATTAATGGTATCAATATTTTTTTATGGGTTTTGTAGTGTGGGGATGTTATAGATTTGTATTAGAGCTCAAGGTTAAACAATGAGCTTGTATGGGCTAAGACCCATACAAATTTGGTATAAATTCATTGTTGTAGAGTTCACTCATGACAGATTTGGGGAAAAATTGCGAAAATAGAGTGAAATCCCAAAATTTATGAACAAATTCAAGTTAATTTTACCCTCAGAGTCATTGGAGAGATGATTAATGACACCACTTTGTAGGTTGAATATTTAAATTAATCCATCCCGTGAGGTTGAATTTTGTGCTTCAATGGTGGTGGAAGAGTATTAGGAATCAAAGGCCCAATGGTTTAAGGAATGAAATATCCATGCTTGATATTTGTTTGCAATATTGGGGGAGATCAACAAAATTATGAGAGTTGTAAAAGCTAACAATTGAGATCACTCTCATCTCAAAAAATTGATGGTCTAGATCCAACATGGGTTTGGGAAAAAAACCTAAGTTCATTAGGGTTTGGAATTTGGGAATTTTGAACAAAGTTGCAAAGGAAAACTATGATTCCCAATGGAATTTGGAACCTAATGGAGTTCAGAGTCTGATGACCTTCAGAAGGTTGTTCTCAATGGTCTTTGGAAGGATGTTCCCAATGGTCTTTAGAACGATGTTCCCGATGGTATTTAGAAGGTTGTTCCTGATGGTCTTTAGAAGGATGTTCTTGACAGTCTTCAGAAGGTTGTTTCCAATAGTCTTTGGAAGGTTTCTCCTGATGGTCTTTGGAAGGATGTTCTTGACGGTCTTCGAGGGATTGTTCCTGATGGTCATCGAAAGGTTTTTGCCAATGTTCGGTGGAGGAAAATTGCCAATGACAGATACAAGTGAAATTAATAGGCTTCTACAATAGTGCTAAATAATTGGACACAAATAAAGCATATTTTAGGGTTCGATACAATAGTAAATAAGTTAATTTCTACAAAAATTGTTAAATTTTGAAGGTCATCAACTTGAGGAGGAATTTTGAGGGTTTAAACAACATTTTCAGGTAGTTGAAATAGAGATAACCGTGTGTACATTTAATACATAAATTTGTTGTTGATAAAATGAAACAAATTGGTAAGATATTTCCAAAAAGCCATTCTAGGCACAAAATAGAGCTAGTATGAGGAAGTTACAATTGAAATAATACATGGTATACATTAGATACTAGTTTATTTCTAGAGAGCATAACTCCTCACTCATAAGTCATTTTGAGGCATAGTAGGAGTTTGTGGAAAGCCTATAGGCCATTGAAGACTACCATGGAACCATATTTGGAATTTGGGTAACTGAAAAAGTATAGGATGGGAGAAAAGACACTTGTGCAAATAAGGGGTAAAAATGAGAAAACAGTCTAAACTTTCAAAGACCATGACTATCAACTCAGATCTAAGATTCGAGAAATTGTGTATTTAGTGGAAAGGTCTTGAGGCTAAAAAACCATATATCAACACATAATTTTTAATTAAGAACTACAATTTCTAAGAAAAAATGTAGCATTAAAAACAAAGCAATGAGTGGAAATTGTAACTTGAGAAGGTTGTAACGTTTCTCTTAGAAATCAGAATGAGGCATAAGTACAACCATTGGAGAGATGTTTCAAAGAGGAATGCGTCTAAAGAAACATAATTTGTATTAGTTAATTTGTGTTATTCATAAATTGAAATTAATAATAACATGTAGACTAATTAATAAATTAATTTGCAATGTGCCTATTTCTAACAACAATTGTTGTATGCACATTTTCTTGCAGAGTTAGAGGCATAGGAGGGAAGATTTAGGTCCGATATGAAAAACAAAGATATGGAGGATTCCAAAGGGTATTACAACCATGAATATGAAATCATAGGGATACATGTCAACATGAGAAATGTTGAGATTGAGTTGAATGGAAGAAGAAGCAAGGTGGACCTTCTAGATTTGGTTGAAACTATGAGAAGTCTGTAGAGAGAAGTGTAGAGATACAGGGAAGATAATGTGAGGATGATGAAATCTCAGGAGGATCTTCTATAGATTGTAAATATGTTGTATAGACAAGTAAACAAGGATTCTGTATCAAATCAAGTAGCTAGTGCTAGACAAGTGGCAACATCCAGATCCCATGGTAGAAGGGATGATCATAGGGATGAAAGGAATTAAAGGAATGTGAGAAGACATCATCATTCACTATGGAAATTGACTAGAAGAGATCATACATATTTAGGGCTAGAGAGAATCCCAAGTATGTCACCTATCAGAAGGTAGAGGAGAATATCCGAGTTAGATATTTTGAAAGGTTAGCTCAGGAAACTCAAGCCACCAACTTTTGATGGAGAGCATAGAAAGGGAGAAGAGGCTAAATCTTGGCTATTGGGAATGAGGAAATATTTCCAGCTCCATGATTACCCATCAAATATAGAAACTAGAATTGTGAGATACCAACTTCAAGGAAGAACAACCTTGTGGTGGAATAAACTTAAGTAGGATAAACACCCTGATGAGAAGAAGGTCTCATGGATATTGTTCAAGGAATATTTCCAATAGAAATACTTATCAAAGCATTATTATTAAAATAATATGAAGTATTTGTTTGAGCTCAAATTGGGAAGCATGAAAATGGAGGAATATGAGAGGAGGTTCTTCAAATTTCTTAAGTATGTTGTCTTCATAAAGGATGATAAGGTTAAAAACCAATAGTTTATGAGAGGGATACCTAATTTCTACATTGATAAGATACATTATTATAAACCCATGACTTTGGTGGAGACCATAAGGAAGGAAAAACACCTTTATGAGCATAGTAGAGGGAGGCCAACTTTCTAAAAAGTTTGGAATGACAAGATGAAGGGTAAGATGGCGAAAAGGAAGAAAGTTTTTAAGCCACCTTTTCATAGGCACAAATCTCAAGCATATTAGAAAGGAAAATCATCCTATAATGAGTCTGAGATGATATATGATTTTGGGAAAAGGCCAAGACAACAACCCATAAAATGTTGGGGAAGTGAGGGAGAGCACTTGTATAGGGATCACCCTCACATAGGAGAAAGGATGAGGATTGTTAGCAATATAAAGGAGGATGATATAGTTGAATACATGGGAAGAATAATTCCAAGGATTTATGTGGCCTTGGACAGCTAGAAAGAAAAATACCAAACCCCCATGATTGAAGTACAAGGTAATATTGATAACTAGGCCATATCAATTTTGATTTTGGAGCTAGCCATAGTTACATAGATACTAACCTCACTGAAATATTCACTTGCGAAGAAGAAATAATGGGAAATATTGATTGGTTATGTTGTTTTTCTTCATATGAGATATGAGAGATATTCGATATATTATTACAATGATGAGTGTTCCATATATAGGGAACATAAGGTGACCATCCATGAAAGGATGCGTCCCTTGAATAATCAATAACTATTTGATATTATTATTTACTTATTATATACTATAGTTAATAATCAATTAATAATTATATTATTAATTATTATCTTTAGAGAATGTCTTCCCGATGTTGTCCAAACATCAACACTCCCTCTCAATGAGGGAGACATTCTGCAACATGCCACTCTTGTCTTTGAAGTATACAAACTTCACCCTAGACTCATGACATGTTAAGAACCTGAATAGATCTAAAAATATAATTACCACAAATATTGAATACACAATACATCCACAGAGTAAGATAGAATAAACCACACTTTATTGTTACCAAACCCTTAAGGTAGGGAAACACCATACAATGGATCCTATTATGGAAGGGATCCTCTCATTTTCACTTGCCTCTTCGAGGGGGCTTCCTCCTAATGAGCTACCACTCCAAATACAATAATTATCTTCATATCCCATTACATTGCTTGAACCTCTTTATATAGTGCTACCATCACCTAAGAACATTCTAGAGGAGAAATATTCTAGAAGTAGAACCTTCTAATAAGTCCTCTTACATTTATTATATCTAACTACCCATTTATTATATCTAACTACCATAGTGGGCCTTATTTAATAATAAAGTGGATCTAGTCCACCTTACATTGAATGGCCTCCATTATTATCATTATGGGCCCTCTGGGCCCCCACTATTACCTCTCTAGCTACCTAACATTCCATCCCCCTTATGAAAGCATTGTCCTCAACGCTTGACGTACAACCATATACCAGGGTCCCATGGAAAATTGTGGACCATAATGCTGAAGAAGACTGGAGAACCAAGGCCCCATGTAGCAAGGAAATCCACCATGCTAAAGTAGTCCAACCACCATTGCAAGCCTGGGTCCCATGTCCAAGTGCTCGTGTGAATTCCTCGTGGAAGATATCGGTACCCAATAACCAAATGAAAATGATGCTCCCAATACTGACACCTATCATGTGGATCCAAATAATAATATCCATCCACATAGTGAGAGATGATCAAAGATGAATCTGGAAGGAAAAATACCATTGTAGAATATGCAGGTTGGATGCTGGCAACTAGATCCTGATGTGGGACATTGATGTTCTCTACATAAGGTGGAGTAGAGTCATCAAATAAAATATGGAAGTGGTTGTCATCCCAGAAATGATAACTATCCATATACCAATCATCGCAATTGGCCTCAAAATAATACCAAGCATATATTTCTTGATTATATTCATTCCTTATGTCCTCCATAAGAAATATCTCCTACATGCTATCCAATGAATCTTGAATACTATGAAAACTATCATTGAGGCCATCTGCAAGCTCATGCAATCTAACATCCAATGTGTCAAACAATTGGGATTTGGATGCTTCAGTAATCTATAGAATTTATTTGAGGGTTTGAGAAGAAATAGCCATCTGAGCACCCTATGAACTCTTCGGTCACACAGACGTCATGAAAAAACCCCAAAAATAGAACAATAAGTTATGACAGAAAGTCGCGGTTTTTTCTGGAAAAACCCTAAAAAACTGCTGAATTTAAAATGCTCATAACTTCACTTCCCAGACTCTGTTTCAGGTGTTTGTTTTTTTTGAAATTGGGTGAAATTGTGAGAGGAACTTAGATCTGTAATTTGTTTGGGCAAATTCGTCCTCCAACTGCTACATAAATCACGTCGCCGTCCGTAGAAAAAACCTTGAAAATTTGCAGATTTTAAAACTTCAATATCTTGACTTCCCAGACTCCGTTTCAGACGATTTTTTTTTTCAAATTGGGTGTTTTTCTGAGAGGAATTCATATCTACAGCCTATTTCTGAAAAATTTTCACAAAAATATACTAAAAATATTTGGAATATCGTGGCCCTTTTTTTTCTTCTCTAAAAAAAAATCTTCAAAAAAAAATATTTGCCCACAATGTCTGCCAAGGAAAGTGCTCTGATACCACTTGTTAAGAACCTGAATAGATATAAAAATATAATTACCACAAATAATGAATACAAAATATATCCAGAGAGCAAGATAGAAGAAACCACACTTTATTTTTACCAAACCCTTAAGGTAGGACAACACCATACAATGGATCCTATTATGAAAGGGATCCTCTCCTGTTCACTTGCCTCTTCAAGGGGGCTTCCTCCTAATGAGCTTTTGTTCCAAATACAATACTTCTCTTCATATCCCATTACATCACTTGAACCTCTTTATATAGTGCTACCATCACCTAAGAACATTCTAGAGGAGAAATCTTCTAGAAGTAGAACCTTCTAAGAAGTCCTCTTACATTTATTATATCTAACTACCCATTTATTATATCTAACTACCATAGTGGGATTTATTTAATAATATAGTGGACCTAGTCCACCTTACATTGAATGACCTCCATTATTATCACTATGGGCGCTCTGGGCCCCCACTACTACCTCTCTAGCTACCTCACTGATACCAATTGTTAAGAACCTGAATAGATCTACAAATATAATCACCACAAATACTGAATACACAATAAATCCACAGAGCAATATAGAAGAAACCACACTTTATTATTACCAAACCCTTGAGGTAGGGAAAGAGCATATAATGGATCCTATTATGGAAGTGATCCTCTCCTATTCACTTGCCTCTTCGAGGGGGCATCCTCCTATTGAGCTACAACTCACAATACAATAATTCTCTTCATGTCCCATTACATTGCTTGAACCTCTTTATATAGTGCTACCATAACCTAAGAACATTCTAGAGAAGAAATCTTCTAGAAGTAGAACCTTCTAAGAAGTCCTATTACATTTATTATATCTAAGTACCCATTTATTATATCTAACTACCATAGTGGGCCTTATTTAATAATATAGTGGACCTAGTCCACCTTACATTGAATGGCCTCCATTATTATCACTATGGGCCCTCTGGGCCCCCACTACTACCTCTCTAGCTACCTAACATGACACTTGTCTATCAGTCTTGGGAGACATCTCTCTCCCACCTGAACCAAGGAGAAACTCCTTCTGCGGCTCTCCCTCTAAGCCAATTAACTCTCTCTAAGATTAGGATCACTTTGGGTTTGCATGTAATATCATATAACATCTTAAGTCTTTATAATTCCTTGTCAAATCACAATGACTAGGACAAAGACAACACCACGATCTTTCACCACAGGCACACACCTATGAGTGAATGTCAGCTTGATTCTAACTGACATGTGGAAAGCACTTCAAGCACCTCGAGTCCATATTATTCCTTGTCATGATCAAGGAAGGACTACGTCTGGGTCCATTTACCACAACTGCACCTTTGTGATAAATGTATCCTATCTCCCTTAGTTTGAAGCCCAATATAGGAGAAGTTATGCCCGATGTTGAAACATCAACACTCCCTCTTACCTAGGGAGGTATCTTTCCATAGTATTACACAACTACTGTCCAGAGACACTCAGTCTCCGTCAGTGGTACAAAACCACCATAGTAGCAAAAGATTTGTCACACATGGCACTCCCATGTGGAATTCTAGAGGCTAGTCCCTCTAGGACATTGGGCTATAAGACAAAATGCATTTACCCCTTCTCAAATAAGAGTTCTCACATATCAACTCAACTCAATTCACAGAGGAGTATGATATAGATAAATTTTGTCACACATGGCACTCCATGTGGACTTCTAGAGTCTACACCCTCTAGAAACACTAGGGTCAACTCCCATAGTGTATGACGTCAAGGGTCCACTCCCTTGACATGTACTCATGTGCTATCCACATGGGATGTTGGGTTATAAGCCCAACCACACTTATCCATTCTCAGATAAGTGCCCCACTTATCCCTTCTCGAATAAGTGTCATCGTAGATCAAATCAACTTAGTCACAAAGGAGTACGATCTAGAAAATGTCCCAGGAAGCTGCAAACATCAACACTCCCTCTCAGCAAGGGAGGCATTCTCTTCCATGCCAAGTCTGTCACGAAAGTACTTAAACTTCATCCTGGTTTGGTAAGAACATCAACAACCTTCTCATCTGTAGGAAGGTAATGCACTAATACTTCCTTCCTCTGCACCATGTCTTGGATGAAATGGTAATTGATCTCAAGGTGGTTTGATTTGTCATGAAACACTGGATTATCAAAGATCTTCACACAACTTTAGTTACCATAACGAATAATGGTGGAATCCATCACATGTTCGAATAAATCTGCACGGAGCTTGTGAAGCCACACTGCGTCATGGACTGTCATACTTAATGTAATGTACTCTTCTTTTGTTATGATCAAAGCCAAAAAAGTTTGTTTCCTACTACACCAGGAAACCATGGAAGATCCCAAAGTGAAGCAACACCTGAAGGTGTTCTTTCTATCCACTACGCTCCCTGCCCAATCAGAGTCAATATATTCCTGTCATATCATATCAATACTCGAAGTATATCTCGGACCATGTCGAACTGTGCCTCACAAGTATCTCAACACATGTTTCACAACAATATAGTGTGTCTATCTCAGCTGACTTATAAACTGGCTAAGTGCACTCACTGCATAGAAAATATTTGGTTTGGTGTTAACCAGATACATCAATTATCCAATCAGTTGTCTGTACAGAGTCAGATCAATTTCATCAAAATTGAAAGAAGACAAGCTTAGTTTCTTTAGATTCATCATTATTGGTATAGCCATAGGCTTGAAGTTTATTATCTCAAACTTCTTCAATATCTCAACTGTGTACTTCCCCTGACTTGGGAAGATCTCATTAGTTCTCTGCCACATCGCTAGTCCCAATAAGTAGTGAATCATACCAATGTCCTTCATCTCGAACTTAGAGGCCAACGCATACAAGGAATAAATCATCAACATAGAGGACCAAAACCAGGGACTCACCATTAACAGTCTTGTAGTATAGGCTAGAATTGACAACACTTTTGTTGAAGCCCAAAAATCATCAGCTTTCCATCAATCCTTGCATACCAAGCTTGAGGTGGTTTCTTGATTCCATATAAGGCCATTTTCAACCTGCACACATGAGACTCCTTCTCATGTATCATGAAACCATCTGGCTACTCGATGTATACTTCTTCCTTAATCTCTCCATTGAGAAATGTTGTCTTTACATCCATCTGATGTAATCTCCAACCCATGGATGTTAGAGGGGAAACAATCATCCAGATAAAAGTGTATCGAGCAACAAGAACAAATGTATTCTCATAATCTATTCCCTCTACCTGAGAGAATCCTATAGCAACAAATCTCGTTTTGTGCCTCTTGATGTTCCCATCATTTATATACCACACATCATTCTTCATGATAGACTGATACTCCTCCATCATGACATCTCTCCATACTAGATGCCTCCTCATAACATGAAGGCTCAAAATCAATGATGTGGATCATAGTTGTGGCATAGCATGGATATCTTTAAGGTCTCTTTCTCTCTCGGAAGGTACCACGAGGAGATACACGTCTTTCTTCCTCCTGTAGAGTCTGGCGAGTCCATGTAGGTCTCTTCTGACCTACTACAATATCTATAGGAACATCAACTAGTGCTACAGGATCAACAAAATCAATTGGATCAATAGGATCAATTGTCTTCCTATAAACTGTTGGAGGGTGAAGGGGAGAAGGAACCATCTCTTCCTATCTCACACTAACAACCTCCATGTGAGATCCTCTATATCTTCTAAAATATACCTCCTCCTCAAAGGTAACATCTCTTCTCACCTTAATTTGTCTCTGACTAGCGATGTAGATTCAACATGCCTTCAAAGACTCATTGTAACCCACAAATGTTCCCTTTCTTTCTTAATGGTCTATCTTGGTCCTTTTCTCCTTGGGTACATGAATGTATATTGGAAACCCAAATATCCTGAAGTGTCCAACTTGAAGCTTCACTCATGACCTATGTCCATACTAGAGATTGTGTCATTCCCTCGTGGAACACATGTCTAATACATATCGAGGTTCCTTCATGGAACCAATGTCTTCTCTAGGACACATTGAGTTTCCCCCATGGAGCCACTGTCCCCCGAGATATATTGAGGTTTCCTTGTGAAACCAATGTCTTGGTTCCTTCATCTGACCATATAAAGCACATCGAGATGAAGTCCACATTCCCTCAAATCCATCTCAT
>ML779842.1:531253-575853 GCA_009831015.1 Picea engelmannii | reverse complement strand
AGAGAGAGAGAGAGAGAGAGAGAGAGAGAGAGGTATCCCATTTTCTTTCGATAATCGAATGAGGTTCCAAGACCTGTGAGATATTCGCCATGATCGATTTGGCCATGGCATGACAAATTTTAGGGGAAGGATTTCTGATGCGGAGTGCCACAATTAAGATGTTAACATATCCAACTAACAAGCTATAGCTGCACTTGAATAATTCTAGGGTTCTGACATTCCCTATGATCAAAACATGAAGCCACTTCAATAACTTGATGGCTCTCTCTAATTTTGGAAATGCTTACTTCGCAGTGGAAAACAATCCAGAAACCTATCTCGTTATCCAAATGTTGGCGGCCAACAACATGGCACTCCCATTTGCTTTCCACGCTGATCAAATTACATTCGACATACTTGTTGACTTCATCAGGAAATCTAACACAAACAACAAGAAGACTGCATTGGCTTTGCATACACTTCGAGACCTCTTCTTGTTTTCAGAGAATATAGACTCTACGGTGATGCATTGTTTTGTGGAAGTGTTGGTAGACGCGTTCATGCAAATGAGAAACGATTTGAAGACCGTCGGGGCTTCCAGGGCTTGTGAGAATGCCTTCGAAGTGTTTAATTTTCTTCTGTACAGTTGTAGAGTCCATATGACTTTTTTTTTCCATGGCCAAGGCATCCACACAATGAGAGAATTCGTAGGCACCGTTTCTGCGCCCAATAGTGATTCCACTGTGTTGTGTTTATCCACGATCCTCTATTCCTTCCCAGTAGCATACACTCTCTAGTGTGTGAAACCTCATCCACATGCCAATCCCAACAATTCCTTTGGCATAGAGCAAGGAATTATTTATGTGCATATATCAGGGAATACACCCCTGCCAAAAATCATATCCTCTCCATATAATAATAATCCCTTCACCTTTCATGGAAGTGTCCTCTCTTTGAAGCCAAGGATTTAGCATCAATCTCTTGAAGTCGATGATTGAGTTGTTCATGTGAAAGATTTTGGACGTCGCCAAGGGTTTCAACAAGCCATTGGAAAGATAACTGATATTTGTATATGACGTATAGGGTTGTACATTACACTGCTGCTATGTATCATAGCAAGCTATCTCTCATTTTCCTAGGCCCTCCGTGAGGGAGTCGAGCCTAGTCCTGCTCTGATACCATGTTGTTTTTCTTCATATGAGATATGAGAGATATTTGATATATTATTACAATGATGCATTTTCCATATATAGGGAACATAAGGTGACCATCCATGAAAGGATAAGTCCCTTGAATAATCAATAACTATTTGTTATTATTATTTACTTATTATATACTATAGTTAATAATCAATTAATAATTATATTATTAATTATTATCTTTAGAGAATGTCTTCCTGATGTTGTCCAAACATCAACAGGTTAAACTAACCACATGGGATAAGAGAAGGGTCAATCAATAGACTAGTAAATATTGTCCAATAGACAAGAGTGGAATTGGCACAAAAGCATATTTGAACATCATACGACTTGGGACATATGACTATCTAATTAGTATGGATTGGTTGGAAAAGAACTATGCTATCCTAGACTAGTACAACTACACAATCATTTGTCTTGATGAAGAAGGGTAACAAGAGAAGGTTCAAGGTATCCCAAGGATTGTAGCTCTTAGAGATATTTCAACCATGCAATTGAAAAAGACTTTCATGAAGGGATGTAAAATTTTTGTAGCCCATATGGAAGAGGAAGCCAAATATAAAATGACAAGTTTTGAATATCATCTATCCTTGAATGATTTTGAGGGTTTTCACCAAAGAGAGACATTGATTTCTTCATTTATTTGGTTTCAAGAGCTTCCCTAGTGTCCAAGATTAATTATAGAATGGGAAAACCAAAGTTGAAGGAGCTACATAGGAATATTTAAGAACTATTAAAGGAGGGCTATATATGTTGAAGATTGAGTTGTTTCAGAAGATATCCTTATTGTATTTGACCAAGACAAACCCTAAAGAATATTATTATATTATATTTGTTAACTAGGCCCTATTGTGCCTTTGTAAAAGTCGGCCCTATTCCACCTTAACAATTAAATGTAAATTAAAATGGTAAAGTGAGAGGTCGGCCCATACCTAATTTAAGGAGGCTAGACTACTATTTATAAAGGAGGCTAGTGCCTCACTTGGACACACACTCACTAGATATGTAGCTAACAAGAAGTGTGCAAGTCTTGGAGGAAGAAGCTACTACAGCTAGGTGCCACGTTGTTGAGGGTTTTGGTCTATCTCTTGGATACATCTTGGTTAAGTGGTGCACTACTCTCTCCTAGTGAAGGGTTAGAGGAGGATCTTCTGCTTTGTTAGATTCTCTCTTGGAGAGAAGCATTGTTCTTGGTTGGATAATCTATATTGAGGAATTTTGTTGGGTTTTATTCCCCTAGAGGGTTTCCCAAGATAATCTTTGTGTCTATCTTGTTTATGTGATTGCCTCTCTTTCAATGATCTTATATATGCAGTTAATGTGCCAAATGATTGTAATAATAAAGAAGAAATGTAACTACTAGCCGCATAAGTAAAATATCAACATGGTTTTAGAGTAGGCCTGAAAGAGACCAACTCACAATTTAGAAAGAAGTGGCTAGCCTTAGTGCACCCTCTCCAAAATTTAGTTTTCAGTGTGGAAGCTGTTATAGAATTAGGGTTTCTACATAAACCCTAAGAGTGATGTTTTTACCTTTGTTGGAAGATGTTGGTTGATGCAGGAGAATAAAAAACATGTCAACAACTAGCACAACAACACACAAGGATGGAGCAGATCTCGAGAGAGAGAAGTTCATTTTAAATCTCAAATTTAATGTAGTTAATGTTGTAAAGGATTGAGGAGAGTAGAGCCATTTGTATTTGTACAAGCTGCATGTAAGTCGCCTTTAATGGATGACATGTAGATGAATCTAGATCCAATTCAGACTAGATGTAAATTAAATGTAAGTAGGTGAGGAAGGTTTGAGAAGCCCCTCTTTTGTAAAAATCCCAATGTATTGAGATCATAAGGAAAGTAGTGCAAGAAGAATATTGCATGAGAAGAGAATAAATCTCAAGAGAGGAGAGGAGAGAAGAAATGAGACTTTGTTGCAGTCCAGTCTTGTAAACATTGTAAAAACAATTCACATTTAATAGAAAAACAGATTTCCCTGCATATGAATCTCTGTGTGTGTGTTCTATGTGAATGAATATGTGTTTTCTGAATGTTTCCTGAATTTTTACTGTGCATGTTTATGGATGACATGAGTTTATAAATGTTCCATTTGTAGGAATAAATAGAATTCCTTATCTATGTGAATTTATGAGTGTTATGGGCTCTCAAGTCCAGTGCAAGGAGTGAACACTAGAGTTGTTGGAAAACTATGAGAAGCCAATGCAAGGAGTGCGTAAGAAATTAGTCAAGAGTTTTGTGAGGAGTGTGCTAGGTGGATGTGCCAGGGGTTATAAGCTCAAGAGGAATAGTGGAAGTTTGCACATATTAAGCACAAGGAGTGCACAAGCGAGTCTGTAAAGTATAAGACTTAGGAGGCAAGTGCAAGGAGTGCACAAAGCCAATTTTTTTTTTAAGTATTGGTAAAGCTTAGGAGAAAGAGTGAAGAGTGCCATGAGGGTGATGGAAGAACAATCTGATTGTGTTCAAAAGATCAGGAGGAAGAGCATGGTTTCCAGGAGGGCACAAGGAGTTGTTGAAGGAACAAAGGGACAAGCCCCTTTGAAGTTGAAGAACCCCAAGCTCAGGAGGGACAACGCAAGTGTGCATAGAGCCTATGCAAGGAGTGCAGAAGGTGAGAACATTCTAAGTTCTATAATGTAGAGAAGTGCAAGGAGTGCACAAGAGAACTTATCATAAGTTCCAAGCTTAGGAGGTGCAGCACAAGCAGAGGCCAAGGAGTTGACCCTGCAGAGGAGAAATCAAAGGCCAAGCCTTTGAAAAATTGAAAAATCCTTCATTGAAGGGAAGTAGAGATAAAACAGAGGAATAAGCCACAACAACCATTAGATTGGCTGTGGAAGCAGATTTGGGTTGTTGGATCAAACCCAGACAAGAGGAGAAGCACACATTGGAGTAGATCAAATCACAACCATTAGATTTGAGCGCAGGAGAATGAGATTCGTTGAATATGTTAGAAATAATTATTGTCATGGGTTCTAGAAGCATTCGGGTCTGCAAGTTGCACAAAATGCTCAACCGCAGCTCGGGAGAATTCTTGTTTTTCCAAGTAGAAAATCAAGCGAGCGGGCGAAGTTTTTCCATTGGCAGCCGAGATTCGTCCACGAAGTAGATCAACAGTTATCGGGATCTCAGAGTTGCCAATTTACCCAACATTTAGCAGCAAAGAAGTCTCTTCTGTTTGGAGGCTGAATATAGGTCGTCCGATCCAGTGGCGCCTGTCGCAAGGGCTGGCCATCTCGACGTTTCGCCCGTCGCAACTCCAACACACAAAGAGTAGCTATGTTATTTCGTGAGACGTGAAGTGCCGAGAGCGTCCAGGAACTCGGGCCCACAGAAGTGCCGAGAAGATCAGAGCCATCCGTCAGCAGAGACACGTGGGTAGAGATCTCACAGAATCGGGGGTCGGGGAACTGAAAGTCCCGCGCACATGGCAACAGGAATCGTGATATCCCGATATGCGATTTCCCGATGGGGCTGAGGACTATAGTGAGGGACAGGTGTCAGAAGGTCAATCCTTGTATGGAGACAACACCAAGTAGCATCAGCATATCACAAACTCAGAGGTTCGTAAGTCAGAGCTGCAAAGATTTGCGTGCAGAGTTGCGAGGTCACGAGAAGAGATGCCTTGGCGATCGTCGGATTAGCGTGTGGAACCGCAAGAGCAAGTGGAGTGTAGGTTGCAGGCTATCGCGAGTCCGGAGGATGCGCGCTCATTGACATCATGAACGTCGAAACTCTGATGGGGGGTTTGGCTACGGTCACGTGGGGATAGGTCATATGGATCATATTTTAGCCGGTAGGGGCTAGCTCCTAGGAGAAGGAGCTCATCACATATCGAAATATCGGAGATCCTGGAGGCAAGGAGTTCATACATATCAAACTCGCAAATCTCGAATCCCCGAAATCCCAAAGCCTCATCACATACCTCCATTACCTATCCCTTGCCGCCGCATCCTATCCCCGTGTCATGCCAACCACATTTTCTTCCCGGCCCCTGTATTCCTTCCACCTGGCGCGTACACTTGGAAGCCCACGAATTCTTTCACTTGCGTTTTCCCTATCATCCATCCGCATGGTCTCTCCTCATCCCATCTCCACACCAAGCATGTCAAATCACCCTGACCTAGCCACCATCATTTCACCACTTCGTTTCAAGTCCTCCAGTCATCACGACGGCCTCCACATCCACCCGCTAGTCTTACCATGATTTCTCCAAGCGGATCCAAATGACAAATAAGAAATCCTCCATGTCCTGTAGGTACAGAGTCGACCGAGACCTTTCCCTATCCCAATGAAATAGTTATTGCAGCAGTTGATGGTGGTTGGCCATCGTTTCGATCATAAATGGAAAGTCCCAAATGACTGTAAGCTTGTCATTTCCTTCACAGGTCCTCTAGGAGAGCGGTTGAGTCTGACTAAAGTTCACGACTGTCCAGAGACTGCAGGCGCAGTAAATGTGCAGACGTAATGACTTCAATGCGATGTCTTGAGATTGGCTTCTATGGCTTTGTTCCAAGTATATGTAGGCATTTCTTCCATTTTTGTAAGGATCGATGGTTGAGCTGGGCTCCCAGTTGTAAAGTTTTAATGAATCATTGTTGCTCTGGTTATGTATGAACTTTTGAGATTTCTTTCCTTATGAATGCCAGTTTATTTCATGTCTTTGTTTACATCGTGTTAGAGCAGCTCAGAATTGGAGGATCTAGTCAAGCTGTAGCTATTATAGGATGATGTTGTAATGGATCACTGTAATAGCTACGGAGCCTCTAATCAGTCCCTGTGATTTCATTAACGCTGAATGACTTGGAATTGGAGGATCCAGTCAAGTCTTCTTTTCAGTTTCTTGAAGCCTTGAACCAGGAGGATCCTGCTTTCAGAGTTTTTCCCCTACAAACTGCTGCAAGCCTATTGCCCATAGTTGTTTGTTCACTTTCTCCTAAGTCTTCCCCCTACTCATCTTTTAATCAACCCACTGGCTGAAGTTAGGATTCCAAACCTCCTTTGTTCTTTACATACCAGACTAAGTCCCTGAGTTAGAATGACATTTCCTTGAGTTTGTATCTCCATTTGATCATCCTTTTAAAACCAATCGTGACATTAAACTGATGGGTGTCAGGCTCTTCTCCTGCAAGCAATCCAGGAGTGACTTCCGACACTAACATTTTTGGCACCGTTGCCGGGGATGAAATTGAATATTTTCCCTGGGCAGAACGACATTGAGCCTCTGAATCCAAAGGTGCATCGGATTACTGGAGCCTTTCAAGATTGCTAATTTTCACCTGATGACTCCATTGTAACGACTCCGCTGGGGAGAACCTGCTCTGTTAATTGTGGCTTTCAGAGGCAGGCATACGCGGTCTAATCCACAACTACCTCTATCTATGCTCGTAACAAATCCAGAGGCGGTGCTTAGAAAGGGAAAGGCCTCTGAAGAATAAGCGTCCATCACCGAACCAGGTAATCCACCATATCCTTCTGTTGGAGCTCCTTTTTCTCCTCCTCAGTCATTTGACAGGCCTGTCTCTGCGGTTTCCCATTTCCTAAATTTCAGGAGTGTTCTTTTTGAGTTTTCCCCTCCTGGTCTAGGACCAGAGGGACAAGACTTTGTCACTCCCCCCTCCCCTGAAGCTATACCTTGGCATAGACCCAGGACCGCAGAAGTTTTCCCTACACCTTGTTTAACCACTCCTGTGCAAGGAGGAGCACCTGCTAACTTGAGCTCGGTAGCCTGTTCCTTGAATCACCTCTTGTTTCCCACCCCACTCTGAGATTTATTCCCACTAGCCCCTTCGCGAACTCCTTCTCCTCCAAATTATCCTCCACCTAATATTACTATGGCTGGTGCTAATCCCCCTCTGAATAGAATGGACGCCATAGTCGCTGCTAGATATGCTCCTTTAGTTCTTCCCCATCCTATGAATCCTCTCTCTACTGGAGATTACTTGAAATACATGCCCAAGTTCACTGGGGAAGGAGACATAACTGCCGAAGAGCACTTGGCTACTTTCTATATTTATGCAGACAACCTCAATATTGAAAATGAACATGTCTGGATGAGAGTCTTTGTCCAGAGCCTGGATGGTGAAGTGAGGAAGTGGTTTAGAGGATTGGCCCCAGGATCTATTGCTGGGATTGAGGCTCTAGATAGTGTTTTCCTGAGGAAGTGGGGAGATAGGAAGGATTTCATGTATTAAATGACTGAGTTTGGGTCCCTGAAGAAGATGGAAGGAGAGTCGGTCTCTGACTTCTCCAAAAGATTCAATAAAATGTATAATAAGATTCCTGCAGAGATAAAGCCCTCGGAAGCCTCTGCCCAAATTTCCTATGCTGGTGCATTTGACCCTGATTTCTGCCTTTTGTTGAGAGAAAGAAGAGCCACCTCCTTAGCCCAAATGCAAGATGCGGCCATAGAAGTGGAATCTAATGTATTAGCAGCTGACAGATTGAGGAAAAAGGCCAATGTAGACAGAAGAAAAGGAAGGTCAGAAGCCTCAACTTCTGGACCATTGGCACCTCACCCTCAAGTTTATGAACTGACTAAGATGGTGAAGTATATGTCCGCAGAGATGGAGAGAATGAGGGTGGAAGGGAGGCAAGCATATAAAGGCCCTCATATTTCCAAAAATAAAGGAGGATTCAGGAGGCCAAATAGTTTTACTTCCCCGAATATGCAAAGAGAGAAGGGAAGGGACAGAGAAGACCAGAAGATTCAGGCCCCTTTTCAAAATAATTTTGTGGCCGAGGGGGAAGAAAGGGAAACAGAGGAATTGGATCCTGAGATCCATTTCTTTGGGGACACCCGTCCTTTTCCTCATCTCACTCAATCAACATACGAGGAGTCTCTCATGGACAGTCAGCTAAATGAGCTGAGCAAGGGAGACAAGGCTAGCGGTGGATGAGGAAGGTACAACCCGAGGTCTGACAAAAGGACAACAACGCCTGATATTCCTGAGTAGTCCATTAGAGCAGAGAGTCCTGCTAATGAAGTAGAAAATGGTCACAGAGGTAAGAAGACCCAACCCCTCTCTCCCACTGTCCACAATCACGTTTCTGAAACAAAGGAAATTACAAAGCCTACATCTTCTTTTAATTTTGAGCATGAGATTCAAAAGATCAGAATCCCTGTGCCCCTCACCGAGATGATTAAACATGGAGAATTTAAAAAACGCTTCTCTGAGATTTTACATTCTGAAGCCTCCTGCCTTCCCACAGACTCCATAAACCTCCAAGATGAAAAGCTAGCAGTTGTCCTAGGGCCCATGGTAGAAGATAGAGATGATTCGTCCCCTCCCTTCCACACATCCCTGAACATACATGATAAAGTGATGCACAACTGCTTGATGGATTCAGGGGCCTCTCACAACCTCATGCCCAAAAATGTTATGGAAGAGTTGGGACTAGAAGTTACCAGAGCCTATCATGACCTCTATTCTTTTGACTCCAGGAGAGTTCAGTGTCTTGGAGTTATTAAAGACTTGGTTGTAACCTTGTTTCAACTGCCTATGAAAAGTGTGGTCATGGATATCATAGTAGCTGATGTTCCCCCCAAGTTCGGTATGTTGTTATCAAGATCTTGGATAAAAATACCGGGGGGAACCTTGCAGATGGACCTCACATATGCTACTATCCCAGTGTTTGAAGGAGAGCATAGAAGACTATACAGGGAAGCCCAATTGGCCTATATAATCAGTGACGAAGCCAACCCCACCAACCATCCCATTTTTGCCTTGAACACCGATTTAGGCTCTAGTTTACTGTAGCTCACCCATGCCCCAGAGCCACCTCTGAGACTCAGAAAATAGCCCACTGTTTCCCCTGAAGTTCCTCTCTCCATCACCCCCATCTGGAAATTTTTTTTTGATGGAGCCTGTTCCCGAGAAGGTGCTGGAGCTGGAGTAGTTTTTGTGGCACTTGCTCAGGAAACCATATCTCTGTCATACAAATTAGAATTTGAAGCTACCAACAATGTGGCAGAGTATGAGGCTCTTTTTCTGGGGTTAAGAGATGTGAGAGAAATGGGAATTCAGGAAGTAGCAGTGTTCGGTGATGTAGAGTTGGTGGTCCAGCAGGTCAGAAACGCTTATCAGGCTAAGCATCCTCGACTTAGGAGCTACAGAAATGAGGTGTGGGATCTAGTTGACAGTTTCTTCTCAGCATTTAACATTTCTTTCATCCCAAGAGAAGAAAACACAGTGGCATATTCCTTGTCTACATCAGCAATCATTTTCAAGGTACCCTTGCCGCCCAAATTGAGGTACGGTGTGGAAGTGAAATACAGGCCCTCCATACCTGACAACGTCAAACATTGGAAGGTATTCGAGGATGATCTTGAAATCAAGAAGTTCTTGGAGACTGTCGATGAATTTTCAGAGACGCATATTGACCAAGACGCCATCTCAGAAGAAAATCTTGATGGGGGGTAATTTTCTGAATAAGATTGTAGAGCGTGACATTGTGCAGCTGCCCAACAATCATATTCCCAGAGGACTGGTTCCTTTGGAAAGGCTCTTTGATAGAAATGATGTATCATTAAAGGGAGAGGTCTCGGAGGATGACACTGGTACTATTCAGTGCAACATTGGGACTGAGGATGAGCCCAAGATTATCAAATTGTCAAGAAGTCTGACAGAGGAGCAGAGGTCCGAATACATTGGACTTTTGAGAGAATTTGCTGATGTATTTTCCTGGACCTACGAAGACCTCAAAACATATGACATATTTGTCATAGAGAATAAAATCCCATTAAAGGAATATTCAAGGCCGTTTAGGCAGAAGCTGAGACAGATCAATCCCATGCTATTGCCTATCATGGAGAGGGAAGTGAAGAAGCTGCTTCAAGCTTGGATCATTGTGCCACTAAGATATTCGGAATGGGTGTCCAACTTGGTCCCAATAAGGAAAAAGAATGGAGAGATCTGACTCTGTGTAGACTTCAAAAACTTGAACAGGAGCTCACGGAAGGATAACTACCCCTTACCGAAGATGGAACATATACTGCAGAGGGTGACAGGAGCTTCCAGGATGTCCATGATTGACGGTTTCTCTGGCTACAATTAGGTCTCTGTTTTGCTTGAAGACAGGGAAAAGACAACATTCACCACTCCATGGGGCACATTCATGTATGCCAATATCCCATTTGGACTGATGAATGCAGGGGCGACATTCTAGCGCGCCATGAACATAGCTTTCATCGGGGAAAAGGATAAATTTGTGGTCGTTTACCTGGATGACATCACAGTATTTTCAAAATCTAATAAAGAACACCGTTTCCATCTCAGGAAAGTTTTCTTGAAATGCAGAAGGTTTGGCATTTCATTAAACCCCAAGAAATCTCTATTCACCATGAAGGAGGGAAAGCTACTGGGCCACATAGTATCAACAGAAGGAGTTAGGATTGACCCCAATAGAGTTGAGGTGATACAAGCTTTATCGATCTCGAGGTCCAAGAAGGAGGTCCAATCTTTCCTGGGTAAAATAAATTTTCTGAGGAGGTTTGTGCCTAACTTTGCTGAGGAGGTGAAGCTGATAACAACCATGCTAAAGAAAGAGAATGAAGTAAGGTGGACCCCTCAATCGTGACATTCCTTTGAACAAATCAAGAAAGCCCTAACTAAAGATCATGTGCTTATCAGTCCCGACTACTCAAAGGATTTCCTTATTTTCTCCTTTGCCTCGCCTGACACAGTAGCTGCTGTTCTATTACAGACAAATGACAGTGGGCTAGAACAGCCTATTTCTTACTTCAGCCTAGCATTGAGGGATGCCGAAGTCAGGTATGACACTATGGTGAAGCAGGCTTTTTCTCTAGTGAAGGCCCTCAAAGCTTTTAGAACCTACATCCTGCAGTCAAAGATCATCGCCTATGTCCCCTCGGCTGTTGTTAAAGATATCCTTATTCAGCCTGACATAGACGGGAGAAGGAGTAAATGGATAGCCAAAATCCTGGAGTTCGACCTGGAAATAAGGCCCACCAAATTGATCAAAGGGCAAGGTTTAGCCAAGCTGTTGGTTGAAGCAAACTGCCAAGCTTTGGGGATAAGTTTCATCAACGAATGCTCAAGTATTCAGCAGGATCGACGGTCTGACATTGATCATCAAAAGGAGCCCCCATTGGCTTCATGTCCTTGGTATAAGGATGTCATATACTTTTTGCAGGAGCTGCAGCCTCCAGACGGCCTGCAAAGAAGCAAAGCAAGAGCTCTGAAGCTCAAAGCAGTTAGATACTGCATGATCGATCAAATATTATATTGGAAAGACCCCTGGGGGTTCTTTTAAAATGCATGAGTCCACTAGAGGCCGAGATGATCATGGATGAATTTCACAACGGACTGTGTGGAGGGCACCATTTCTAGAGAGCTATAGCCCACAAAATCCTCAGGGCTGGGTACTACTGGCCTACCATGTTCACTGATGTCTGCAAGAGGGTCAGAGCCTGTATCAAATGTAAAAAAATTGTAGGAAAGAAACAGCTCAGGTCTCTGCCTTTAAAACTGGTGATGGTTTCAGGGCCCTTCCAGCAGTGGGGCCTAGATTTCATTGGAGAAATTCACCTCGCCTCCAGTGGGCAGCACAGGTGGATCCTGACTGCTAAATATTTCTTTACCAAATGGATTGAAGCTATCCCCACCAGTAGTGCTTCCCACAAGGTAATCGTCAGATTCTTAGAGGACCTCATCACAAGGTTCAGCTGCCCAAATAAGATTGTCACTGATAATGCAACCGCTTTCGGGTCTGAGCCATTATCCAAGTTCTGTGAGAAATTCAGGATTAAACTGATTCACTCCACCCCATATTATCCATAGGGCAATGGTTTAGCAGAGTCCTCCAACAAAAGTTTAATAAGGATCATCAAAAGGTTGTTGGAAGACAACCAAAGGGCTTGGAAATTGAAGCTTAAATTCGCCCTATGGGCTGATCGGGTGACTACAAAGAGAGATATAGGTCTCTCCCCTTTCCAGTTAGTCTACAGGGTCAAAGCCATCTTCCCTTCTCAGCTAGCCATCCCCGTAGAAAAATTCCTCCAGGACCATCAGGAAGAGCCCAATGACATGATCAGAAGAATTCATCAGCTAGTAGAGGTCTAGCAAGTTAGGGAGCAGACAGTGAACATGATTTGGGACCGTCAGCAGAAGATCAAGCAGGTCTTTGATAAGAAGGCCAAGAAGGAGCGGTTCTAGATAGGAGACCTGGTACTAAAATGGGATGCTCCTAAACAAGATAAGGGCAAACACAACAAATTTGAAGCCCTGTGGATTGGGCCTTTTAGAATTTCCAAGGCTTTCTCAAACAACACATACAAGTTGCGAGATTTGGAAGGTGAAGAAGTTTTCAGCGGCCTAGTGAATGGGCATTTCCTAAAAAAATGTGTTGTTTGAGTCTCAGATGACTCTTTTGTTTGTAAATATTGTCCTTTTGTTTCTTAGTTCGTTTTCATTTTTATTTTTGCGGCCTAATAATGACTCCATAGCCCAACAGAAAGGCGACTGGAACTACAGAAGGAGTTCTTAGAGCATTGCAGGGACGACTCTATCCCCCATGGAGCCTGATGTTAGAGATAATTCTTGTCATGGGTTCGAGAAGCATTCGGGTCTGCAAGTTGCACAAAATGCTCAAGCGCAGCTCGGGAGAATTCTTGTTTTTCCAAGTAGCAAATCAAGCGAGCAGGCAAAGTTTTTCCATCGGCAGCCGAGATTCGTCCACGAAGCAGATCAACGATTATCAGGATCTCAGAGTTTCCAATTTACCCGACATTTAGTAGCAAAGAAGTCTCTTCTATTTGGAGGCTGAATATAGGTCGTCTGATCCAGTGGCGCGTGTCGCAAGGGCTGGCCATCTCAACGTTTCACCCGTCGCGACTCCAACACACAAAGAGCAGCTTCATTATTTCATGAGACGCGAAGTCCCAAGAGAGTCCGGGAACTCGGGCCCACAGCAGTGTCGAGAAGATCAGAGCCATCCGTCAGTAGAGACACATGGCGAGAGATCCTGTAGAATCAGGGGTCGGGGAACTGAAAGTCCTGCGCACATGGCAACAGGAATTGCGATATCCCGATACGCGATTTCCCGACGGGGCTGAGGACTATAGTGAGGGACAGGTGTCAGAAGGTCAATCCTTGTATGGAGACAGCGCCAAGTAGCATCATCATATCATGAACTCGGAGGTTCGTAAGTCAGAGCTCCAAAGATTTGTGTGCAGAGTTGCGAGGTCATGAGAAGCGATGCCTTGGCGAACACCGGATTAGCATGTGGAATCGCAAGAGAAAGTGGAGTGTAGGTGGTAGGCTATCACGAGTCTGGAGGATGCATACTCATTGACATCGCGAACGTCGAAACTCCGATGGGGGGTTTGGCTACGGTCACGTGGGCACAGGTCATATGGATCATATTTTAGCCGGTAGGGGCTAGCTCCTAGGAAAAGGAGCTCATCGCATATCGGAATATCAGAGATCCCGGAGGCAAGGAGTTCATGCATATCGAACTCGCGAATCCCAAATCCCCAAAATCCTGAAGCCTCATCACATACCTCCATTACCTATCCCTTGCTGCCGCGTCCTATCCCTGTGTCATGCCAACTGCATTTTCTTCCCGGCCCCTGTATTCCTTCCACCTGGCGCGTACACTTGGAAGCCCATGAATTATTTCACTTGCGTTTTCCCTATCATCCATCCGCATGGTTTCTCCTCATCCCATCTCCACACCAAGCGTTTCAAACTACCTCGGCCTAGCCACCATCAGTTCACCACTTCGTGTCAAGTCCTCCAGTCTTCACGACGGCCTCCACGTCCACCCGCTAGTCTTACCATGATTTCTCCAAGTGGATCCAAATGACAAATAAGAAAGCCTCCATGTCCTGTAGGTACAGAGTCGACCGGGACCTTTTCCAATCCCAATGAAACAGTTATTTTAGCAGTTGATGGTGGTTGGCCATCGTTTCGACCATAAATGGAAAGTCCCAAATGACTAAAAGCTTGTCATTTCCTTCACAGGTCCTCTGGGAGCGTGGTTGCGTCTGACTGAAGTTCATGACTGTCCAGAGACTGCAGGCGCAGTAAACGTGTAGACGTAATGACTTCAATGAGATGTCTCGAGATTGGCTTCTATGGCTTTGTTCCAAGTATATGTAGGCATTTCTGCCATTTTTGTAAGGATCGATGGTTGAGTTGGGCTCCCGGTTGTAAAGTTTTAATGAAGCATTGTTTCTCTGGTTATGTATGAACTTTTGAGATTTCTTCCCTTATGAATGCCAGTTTCTTTCATGTCTTTTTTTACACCATGTTAGAGCAGCTCGGAATTGGAGGATCCAGTTGAGCTGTAGCTATTATAGGATGATGTTGTAATGGATCACTATAATAGCTACGGAGCCTCTAATCGGTCCCTGTGATTTCATTAACGCCGATTGACTTGGAATTGGAGGATCCATTCAAGTCTTCTTTTCAGTTTCTTGAAGCCCTGAACCAGGAGGATCCTTCTTTCAGAGTTTTTCCCCTACAAATCACTGCAAGCCTGTTGCCCAGAGCTGTTTGTTCACTTTCTCCTAAGTCTTCCCCCTGCTCATATTTTAATCAACCCACTGGCTGAAGTTAGGATTCCAGACCTCCTTTGTTCTTTACATTCCAGACTAAGTCCCTGAGTTAGAATGACATTTCCTTGAGTCTGTATCTCCATTTGATCATCCTTTTAAAACCAATCATGACATTAAACTGATGGGTGTCGGGCTTTTCTTCTGCAAGCAATCCAGGAGTGACTTCCAACGCTAATAGAACAAGGTTCTTGGACCATAAGTCTTTGCCAAAGAAGAGTGGATCTTAGCCATAGATCCCATCGTGGAATGTGAGCCGTAGATCCCACAATTCAGAGATTTGACACTAGGTAAAAATTGGCCCTTGTGTAGTTAGGAGGAGAAATCCCTCGAAGTCCCAAAGTCTAGAGTAAATCTTGACGGTTAGTTATCGAGTACACATGGACCATAGATCTACACCCTTCATTCGTTAGACATTCGATAGTTCTGGACTCTAGTGGTGATTAGAATCAAGGAACACCAAATCCTAGAATTCTGAAGTTGATCACAACAGTTGGCTATAGGAGGAGCGAGAACCATCAATTTCAGTTCAACATTTGACTATCCGGGACGTAGCATGTGTTGGATTGGGGAAACTTCCAAAGCCCAGAGTCTCAGAGTCCCATATTTGATCTCAGTTGTAGATTAAGGGGTGAATCATGGACTGTTGATCCATGAACTCTTCGGGAGTTCACTAGTTCAACATTCGAGAGAATTGGAGTGTATTGTTGGAAGATTTTCTAAAGCCCAAAGTTTCAGAGCACCAAATTCCGAAATCTCTAGACAGTTCCTTTTAGCTAAGTGCTTGGTTCTAGCCCATGGTCATATGATATTTATGATAGGGAAAAGGGGATAACACCTGAAGTTTAATTTCGAGGAGAAAGGGGCTTAGATCAAAGTGCCCACGGGTTTTGCGGACCTACATATAAGGAAATCTAAAAGTGCTTGTTTACATTGGAGAGGATCCAACAGGGATCTGAGAACTAATTTGTCTTCAATTTGAATGATCCTATACTAGGAGGTCATGCAAGCCCCCTAGGAGGGGTGGGGGTTTTCATCAAATTGTTTCAGAGATGATTTTTTTATGTAGACAACATGTAAAGGAGGAGAAGACAAAGTACTAATTCTCTTTGTGAAGAACTATTTGCAAATGTGCAACAAACAACAAATAACCAGGTGGGATGAAGGAAAAGGACCAATTGCGTTCTTGGAGTAAAGGAGAGTCTGTGGATATCTTAAAGTGAGAAGTTGGAGTACAACAACCAGAGAGTAAGGAGTGCTCAGGAGAAGGAGAGAGCGCAAGGTGTGCGTCTACACTCAACATGAATGTAAAATATTAGAGAGAAGGTTTCACCAAGTGAACCAGAGGCTAAGAGAGGAGAGCTTGGTAGAGGTTGACTGTAGCTCACAGAGAGCAAGTGGAAGCTCACATAGGAGAGAATAAAATGGCTACTCAAGGCCATAAACAAGGTCCAATATCAAGAGACCACAAGAGGATGAGCAGAGAAGAGATGGATAAAGATCTCAAGGAGACCAGAGAGGAGCTCAATAAATTGATGGTGCAGTGACATTGCATGCAACAAGGAGAGAAAGGGATATGGAGGTACGAGTGGCCCATGAAGAGGAAGGTGAAGTGGCCTATCCAACAATTGATTTCCAGGAGGCAAAAGTAGATATTGAGGAAGTGGCTGAGGCAAGTGGAGAACCTCAGGAACACAGGGGAGAAGATGGTTTACATATGTAAACCAAAAGATGGACAAAGCCTCAATGAGGAGGAAGGGAGATCAACTGAAGATATCATAGATTTCCAGGAGGGCAATGAGAAGAGGTCAGTTGAAGATCTCATATACCGCCAGAACGCAAGAAAGGAAAATTCAGGTTTCCAATATGAAAAAGAAGAGATGAGACTGTCTAAGGGTCTCAGGAACTCAGAGGAGAGTTCATATCAACAAGGAGTGTTGAAAGAAAAGAAGGAGGATATGAGACTGTCTGAGAGTCTCGAGAACTAAAAGGATTGTTCTTATTAGCGAGGAGTGATGAAAGGAGTTCAAAT
The DNA here is from genome assembly GCA_009831015.1 of Picea engelmannii. Taxonomy (NCBI): domain Eukaryota; kingdom Viridiplantae; phylum Streptophyta; class Pinopsida; order Pinales; family Pinaceae; genus Picea; species Picea engelmannii. Next base: position 559,049 of record ML779842.1, on the reverse strand, counting down.
TAGCATATCTCTACCAAAAATCCTAGTAGAGGCCGATGCATGTGTTACAGGTGTAGAAGAAGAAGGACAACCAACATTGACTGTCATGCAGGAGGAGATGGAGAAGACACTGAAATCTACCCAAGAGATAAAAGAAGAGGAGGCCCACACATTTGTGAGCCAAAGGAATTTTCAAGAGGAGCATTTAGATGTCATACTCTCTCAGTGGGAGGAAGAGTTGAGGTTACTGCAGGATTGGTTAAGCAATATAGAGATAGGGGAAGGATGCTAGAAGGAGACATTCATCCAGAATGGAGAATAATTACAACATGAGAAGTAGCTGGATTAAGCTGGAATTATGCTAGCCCAAGGAGATGACAAAGGAATAGAGGAACCGACAGAAAGAAAACTATCAGAGGAGATTCTTGAGAAACAACTGAGTAATATTGCTGCATAATTGGAGTTTGTAGTGGAGTGGCAAGCCAATGCCACAAGTGATAAAGTTAGGATGGGAGATAAGGATGATCTTCCCTTTGATCTGTGTGAATAATTGGTAGCCCTAGGATAAGGAGAAATAATCCAGAGGAGGCTCATCCAACAAGACAAATTGGAGATTGAGGTAGAAGAGGAGATGCAATAGAGAAAACTCTAGGAGAGGAGCCATCCCATAGACAAGTTGGATAAGGAGATTGAGGATATAAGGAGACTGATGTTGAAGATAACAAAGGAGATATTCATTAATAGGTGGAGGCTGACAAGAGGATATTACAGTGGAAAGATAAATGGATCCCTGCAAAATAAATTTTGGAAACCAAGAGGAGAACCTGCAATAGCAACAGCACAACAACAACAACATCATGCCAGAGGAGTAGGTGAACAACTCCAGAGTGAATTTTGGGACCCTAGAGGATATCAAAAACAACAATAGAGGAGCCATGAGTAAGAGCTAATGATTTTTTCAGCAGAGGAGTATGATGCGTAAGCATAGACAACACATCATCAACCAACACAACAATGCAAAAGGATGGACCAGATCCTGAGAGAGAAGCTCCAACCTTCTCATTTTGAGTTTAAATATCAAATTTAATGTATTTAATGTTGTAAAGGCTAAAGGAGAGTATATCCATTGTATTTTTATAGGATGCATGTGAGTCCCCTTTAATGGATCTAGATCCAATTCGGACTAGATGTAAATTAAATGTAGTTTAATGTAAGTAGGTGAGGAAGGCTCGAGAAGCCCCTCTTTTGTAAAAATCCCAATGTATTGGGATCATAAGGAAAGTAGTGAAAGAATAATAATGCATGAGAAGAGAATATCTCTCAATAGAGGAGGGGACAAAAGAACTGAGACTCTGTTACAGTCCAATACTGTAAACATTGTAAAAACATTCCAATTTAATAGAAAAGCAGATTTCCCTACATACGAATCTCTCTATGGGTGTTCTATGTGAATGAATATGTGTTTTCTGAATGTTTATTGAATGTTTACTGTGCATGTTTATGAATTACATGAGTGTATAAATGTTCCCTTTGTAGGAATATATATAATTCCCTATCTGTGTTAATTTATGAATGTTCTGGGATTTCAAGGCTAGTGCAAGGAGTGCACACCAAAGTTGTTGGAAAACTCTGAGAAGCCAATGTAATAAATCAATCAAGAGTTCTATGAGGATTGTTCTAAGTGGGCATGCCAAGAGTTATAATCTCAAGAGGAATAGTGCAAGTCTGCACAGAGTAAGCGCAAGGAGTGCACAGGTGAGTCTGTAAAGTCCAAGACTCAGGAGGCAATTGCAAGGAGTGAACAAAGAGAACATTTTTTTTAAGTATTGGTAAAGCTCAGGAGAAAGAGAGAAGAGTGTGAGGAGGGAACTGGAATAAAAATCTAACTGTTTTTGAAATCTTAGAAGGAAGAGCATGTGTTTCAGGAGGGCACAAGGAGTTGTTGAAGGAAAAAAGGGTCAAGCCCCTATGAAGTTGAAGTATACCAATCTCAAGAGAGATAACACAAGTGTGAGTAGAGCCTATGCAAGGAGTGCAGAAGGCGAGAAAAATCTAAGTTCCAGACTGCGGAGAATTGAAATGAGTGTGCAGGAGAAATTATCATAAGTTCCAAGCTTAGGAGGTGCAGCACGAGTAGTGGCCAAGGAGTTGACCCTGCAGAGGAGAAATCAAAGGCCAAGCCTTTGAAAAATTGAAAAATCCTTAACTGAAGGGAAGTAGAGATGAAACAAAAGAAGAAGCCACAATAACTATTGGATTGGTTGTGGAAGCAGATCTAGGCCATGGGATCAAACCTAGACAAGAGGAGAAGTGTGCAGAGGAGGAGATCAGATACCAACCATTAGATCTGAGTGCAGGAGAACAAGAGACGTAGAAAAAGGTTCTCGGGTCATAAGTCTTGGCTAAATCAGAGTGTATCTTATTCATAGATCCCATCATGGAACATGAGCCGTAGATCTCACAATCCAGATATTCGACACTTCGGGAAAAAATGACACTTGTGTCGCTAGGAGGAGAAATACCCTGAAGTCCAAAGTAAATCCCAACCGTCATTTTTCGGGTACACGTGGATTGTATATCTCCACTCTTTTCCAGTTTGACGTTTAGCAGTTCGGGAGTCTAGTGGTGACTAGGAGCAAGGAACCTCGAAGCCTAGAGTTTCGGATTTGATCACAACTGTTGGTTGTAGGAGGAGAGAGAGCCATCGATTTAGTTCAGTGTTCAACTATCTGGGAGGTAGTGTGTGTTGGAGTCAGGAAAATTTTGAAGCCCAGAGTTCCAGAGTCCCAGATTTGATCTCAACCATAGATTAAGGGGTGAAGCGTGGAATTTTGATCCCTGAACTCTTCAAGAGTTTTCCAGTTCAACGTTCGAAAAAATTGGATTGTATTGTTGCAATATCTTCCAAAGTCTGAAGTTCCAGAGCGTCAGAGTCACGAAGCTCCTGATAATTTCTTTTAGCTAAGTGCTTGGTTCTATCCTGAGGTCATATGGTATTTACACCAGGGAAAAGGGGCTAACACTTGAAGTTTGATTTTGAGGAGAAAGGGGCTTAGAGAAAATATCCTGTGAGTTTTGCGGACTTGCATAGAAGGAAATTTAAAAGGGCATGTGTACATTGGAGAGAATCCAACAGGGATCCAAGAACTAATTCGTCTCCTATGTGAACAATCCTAGACCAGGAGTTCACATGAGCCCCCTAAAATGGGTGGGGGATTTAATCATTGGTGAAACTAATATCACCTAGGAACTCGCCCAAGCAAGGCACATCACTTCCCTAGACTAAAATTCAAAAATCCAAAATTTGAAAAATTAGGGTTTTCTCATAAACCCTAGATCTGGATGCCTAGTTGCAGCTGCTATAGTTCCTATAAAAAAATTCACCTTGGTTCAAAAAAACTATTTGGTAAGGTATATATCCATATATTTAAATTTTATTTGCTGTGTACTTATTCCGGGGAGGATGACTACCAGTACTAAGCTTGACGAAAATATTGAAGGAGCCGATGACTTCCGAGCATGGAAGTACAAAGTGATGCTCATTATAGAAGAGAATGACCTTGTAAGTTTTTTTGAACAAGATATTGAAGAGACAGATGGAGATGAGGCCAAAGACAAATATAAGAAGGATCTAATCAAAGAAAAGAGGATCATTTCCTATTCCATTAAGAACCATTTGATTCGTCATGTTTCAACATTAAAAACCATAAAGAAAATGATGGATTCCTTATCCCATCTATTTGAAGGAAAGAGCATGAATCAGAAAATGACCTTGAAGAAACAACTCAAGAATGTGAAGATGAAAAATACAGAAACCATACAATCTTACTTCACAAGAGTGTCCCAGATTAAAGAACAACTTGAAGCTATTGGAGACTCAATCGAAGAAGTTGAGATAACGATGACCACTTTAAATGGTCTTCAAAATTCTTGGGAATCCTTCATCCAAGGAATCTGCTCTAGAAGAAAGTTAACCAAGTTCAACAAGTTTTGGGAAGACAATACTCAAGAAGAATCTAGATTAGAGGCAAGAAAGGAAACTGTAGAAAGAAATGAATATCAAACACTAATATCCCACACAAGAAAAGGAAGGAACAAGAAACAAGTCTAGTCTCAAAAAGTATTTTATAAGCCTCATAAAGGACAAGATTGTCATAAAGATCTCTCAAGATTCAGATGCTTCATTTTCTAGAAGATAGGACATATTGTAGGAAATTGCCCCCAAGAAAAATACCGAGATAGAACCAAGAAGTTTAAAAGGCATCATGGCACCCATTTCGCAGGAGAAGATGAACCTGATCGAAAAAAAAACAAAATAAGATGATTCAAATGAACTATATCTTCTCTGATATATGACTTAACATTTCTGAAGTACTTGATTCATATCAAGTTATATTGATAGATGTATCTCATTTCTTTCCACATTAAGACTTCAGGAAGTAAAAGAGATGGAGAATTGTTGTATCATGAGAGTCAAGTAAAAGTTGTGAAGAAGTATAATTATTCATCCAAATATCATACAGATCAAATCAAGTAGTCTGACAAATGCATGATCTAGGTATACACCCTTCAATTTTTATTTCAGTATATTAAAATTATATTTTACACATTTTTTTTTATCTTATCTTGTTGGATCATTATCCATGGTACAAGAATCCAACAAGGTTTCATTTAAATCAAGAAATAGTTCCTGTGCTCAGGTGTGGAATATGTATATTCCTATGGTTGGGTGACAATTATGTGACATTGTCTATGGTAAAATGAGCACATTGGAATAGAACTCACAATGTTCTGCAGTTTCCTGATGAGAAGACTTGGTCAATGGATAATGAAGCCACCTTTACAGGAAGCATAATTCGTTTGAAGTTTGACTCATCTTTTCATATTAGTACTTGGTATCCAACACCAAGTATATCTTGCAGAGATTCTGAGGTTATTGTAGACTCAGAAGAAGTCAAGGCTCACATGGAGAAGGTATGACAGTCCCTGTATTTGATATTGAGTTAACCTAGTGCCAGATGGTGTAGATTGATCACTCTTTAGGAAAATTTAGTAGATCTAAAAGGGCCTACCCAGAACCATTGAAGTAATTGGAAAGAGACCAACATGGTCCTATGACACTTTGAATATGAAAAGCCATATAGCATTGACTAGCCATATCGTGAGAAGAAGATGGCTCCACCAGTGGTGAGGTAGGCATCCCCACCAAGTGCCAGCTCAAAAGGAGCTATAGTTCATAGGGAGTCAGCCCTCACGATAGAGTAAGGAGGATCATCCTCCCTAGGACCATACATAGAGATAAAAAGAAGTGCACAAGTCTTGGAGGAAGAATCTATTGCATCTAGGTGTGATGTTGATGAGAGATTTTGTCTATCTCTTGGATACATATTGGTTAAGTGGTGCACTACTCTTTCCTAGTGAAGGGTTTGAGGATGATCGTTTTCTTTCTTAGTTCTCTCTTAGAGAGAAGCATTTTTCTTGGTTGGCTAATCTGTATTGAGTAAGTTTGCTGGGTTTTTTTCCCCTAGAGGGTTTCCCAGGATAATATTTTTGTCTATCTTGTTTCTTTGATTGCCTCTCTTTCAATGATCTTATATGTGCAGTTAATGTGCCAAATGATTGTAATAATAAATAAGAAATGTAACTGTTAGCTGAATAAGTAAAATATCAACAATATACACCTAAGTGTGTCACCTGGGGTTTCCCCAATGCTCTTTATGAAAAAGAATAATGGAACCTTAAGGTTGTGCATTGATTTTAGACAACTGAGTAAGGTCACCATAAAGAACAAATATAATTTTCTAAGGATTGATGATCTATTTGATAAACTAAAAGGTGAAAGGATATTTTCCGAGATTGAATTGAGGTTAGGGTATCATCAAGTGAGGATAAAGGAAGAATATATAAGCAAGACAACATTCAAGACAAGATAGGCGGATTATCAGTTTTTGGTGGTGCCATTTGGCTATCGAATGCACCAATTGTTTTCATGTGTTTGATGAATGGAGTGTTCAAGGTATACTTAGACAAGTTTGTAATTGTTTTTTTAGATGATATACTCATCACTCAAAGACATAGGAGGAACATGAGCAACTTTTACGAATGGTGAAACACGTTTTGAGAGAGAATCAATTGTATGCCAAGTTAAGTAAGTGCATCTTATATCAAAGGAAGATTCATTACTTGGGTCATATTATTTCATAACATGGGATAACAATTGATGCTAAGAAGATAGAATCCATTAGAGGATGGATAGTACCAAGAAATGTGATAGAATTCTGATCATTTATGGGACTCACAGGTTACTACCGAAGGTTCATAAAAGGTTTTTCAAATATTGTAAGTTCAATTACTTCCTTGCAAAATAAGGAAGTGAAATTTGAGTAGAATTCCAAATGTGAAGAGAGTTTTCAATAACTGAAGGACATTTTGAAAAGTGTGCCAGTATTGAAGACTATAGACCCAGATAAATATTTTTTTGTGTGCATTGATTTGTGAAAAAAGGGCTTGGTGGATTCCTCATGCGAAATGAACATGTGGTATGTTATGACTCAAGAAAATTAAAATAACATGAGAGGGATTATGCCATACATGATTTATATCTAGAAACCATTATTCATACATTAAAAATGTGGAGACATTATCTCATGGGAATAAAATTGGAGCTAAGGACAAACCATTTTGGTATGAAACATTTGTTTGGATAGCGAACACTAAATGCCAGGAAAACTAGAAGGTTGGAGTTCCTTAGTGAATATGAATTTGATATAAAACATATTAAAAGAAATGAAAAAAAAGTGGCTGATGCACTTAGGAGGGGAGTGCATGAGATGCATGCTACAACCATTAGCATGTATAGATTTGATTTAAAAGACAAAAAATTAGAGGTTTCAAATTTGGATCAAAACTATTTGCAAAAAAAATTAAACATTCCAACAAGGTAATTTTCAGTAGAAATTTAAATATTTTGAGCTTCAAGAAGATGGAGTCCTAATTTACAAAGGAAAAGTATATGTTCCAAACTCAAAATATGATCCAAGGGGATATTGGTGGCCACCCACCTATTCCAATTGGCTCCTCATGTCCTTTTTTGTTCAACACATCTTTTTGTATTGCTTTATAATTGCGAGTTCTACACTTCTTGGGCTATTTGAAGCCTCACACATTCTCTAGGTGGATACGGGTGGCCTCTTACCTAATCCAAATGGATTATTTTGTATGTTTTCATGTTAGCACATCTTGTTGTACTTTCAAGGATGTTTTAGGGCCCTAAACATTGTTTTTTTGGATCACCACAGTTAGACTATAGACAGAGTCAAATTTTGATGACGAAATGTGTAGCTCTATGAAAGACCTTTCCAACGGGCTATAATGCGTCTAAAACATAGGTCGTATGAAAAATTTATGACCCTAGGAAGTTGAGGTACCAAATTACACCAACTTACCCATAGTGCCCACATGACTTTTGGCATTTCACCTTCTAGGGTTAGGTTTTTGGATGTCTAGAGTTTTGGAATTCATGAGTAATATGAAAAGGCCCAATGGAGCCTCATTGTAATCCATTCTACTCATATGAATGCACATAACAGCCACATCTCTCCTCAGAGATAGCTACCACCATTCGAGCAAGTTTCAGTTCTACAGTTTGACAGTTTCATCCTATTCCATTATTTAAAACAAGATATTGTTCACTGGATATTTGTGTTACTTTTCCTATCTCTGGTTTTATTGTATTCAATTTGTTAATCAATTCACTTCGCCCCTAAATCCGGATCAGTGGTATCAGAGCGGTCTACTCTTCATTTATTTTTCTTCGTGCATGTCCCCAACAAGGTCCAGGTATAAGAAGTTGGGACTCAAACCAATTGAGCCATTACCAAATATGTCATGTCAAGCTCGACAACAATCCATGGGAGACGAAAAGAAAGATGACAGACCAGGAGATCCCATTAAAATGTTTCTCGAGGAATCCCTCATGTGACAAAGGAATGAAATGATGGAAAAATTCGCACGGATTCTTAGATTGTTTCCCACAGGAGAAGTATCTTCATCAAGCGGCCATGCAACCCCCTTCAAGGTACATGTAAATTTTGATATTCCATTATTTGAAGGATTGATAGATGCAGATGTTGTAGATAAATGGTTAAATTTGCTGTAGGGATATTTTTCGGTCCACAATTTTTATGATAGGGAAAATATCACTTTTTCACTCCTCAAGGCCATTCCCCATGTTAAAGGCTGGTGGGATACTTACTCTGAGAAAATGGACGTGGATGAATCTGCAATTTTTGTGGTGCCCCCTACATGGTATTCCTTCTGGGACACCATTAAAGAACAATACTACCTCGTTGGAAGCTACGAGGACCATTACAACAAATGGACCACCCTACGTCAAGAAAGGGACCAAACAGTACTAGACTTCACCAATATTTTCCATACCCTGCACACCAAATTGGGTATCAAATATTTTGAGCATCATCTTGTGCTCAAATACCGTAGTTGTTTGCATAGATACATCCAAACAGAAATGGAGTTCCTAGACATCACCTCATTGGGCACGGATTATAGATACGTTGTCAATATCGAGCATAAATTTAAGCAGAAACGATGAGATTTTGGATCTGCAAACCCCTCACAACCGAAGCAGGGAAAAGGAAACCCCAACCAACACAACAAGGGACAAAGTCACGATGAAATGGTGTGAGTACCATAAAATTCCTTGGCAAAAAACCAACGAATGCCACTCTAAGCAGTCCCTCATGGCCGAGATGAAGGATTCCAACTGAGAGGTCGATCCTGATTCTGAGTCAAACCCTGAAGGAGGGAAGCACATTATCGATGTTGAACCTAGTGCCATGGTCGCTACCACCAAAGTCTGGACAAGCGAACCAAAAGAACCAGAGGAAGGGGAACGCCTCTTTCACTTGCAGATGTGGGTCAGGGGGACTCCAATTCATTTCATTGTCGACAACGGTGGTCAAAAGAACCTGATTTCAGTAGAGGTCATCAAGCATTTGAACCTACCAATGACACTGCACCCACAACCCTACACCATCAGCTAGATCTGTCAAGGAAGAAATATCTGTGTCAGCCAACAATGTCATCTACCCTATGACATCAAGCCTTTCAAAGATGAGGTACTGTGTGATATTTCTCCCCTTGAAGTTTGTGATGTTATTTTAGGACAACCATATTTGTGGAAGCGTCATTCTGTGTATGAGTCCAGACCCTGCAATGTTATTATTACCTTGGGTAGACAATTGTACAGGATCCCAGAGGTGACACCGCCTATTGCTATTTATTTAATCTCTGCTAAGAAATGCAGTAAGGTCATTTCACAGACCAGGAAGTTCATATTCTTTGTGATCCATGCTCACAGTAAGTAGAAGGTCGTTACCACATCTGTGGCCTCTACACAATGCCTCTCTTTTCAGCAACAACAAGTGGACGAGATCGTGGAAGAATACAGAGATATCTTCGCCTCACCTATAGGGGTATTGAAACACTGCCAAGTCAAGCATCCAATTGATCTGACCCTCGACATACCTCTACCTAATGGGCCAGTCTATCGATGCTCATTGATGGATAATGAAGAAATCAAGCGTTATATCTAAGATATTCTTTAGAAGTGGCACATCATACCCAAATCCTCCTGTTGCAAAAGCCCAATTGTACTGGTGCAAAAGAAGGATGAGACTTAGTGACTCTGCATTGATTATAGAGTCTTAAACAAAATCACAATCAGGAACCACTACCCAATTCCTAGGATTGATGACCTTGTTGACCAAATCAAGGGGGAAAATTTCTTCAGCAAGATTGACCTGAAGTTTGGCTACCACCAGGTTACCATCGAACCAACTGATGTCTGGAAGAAAGAATTCAAGCCTAAAGAAGGTCTCTACGAATGGCTAGTCATGCCTTTTGGCTTAACGAATGCACCAAACACCTTCATGAGGTTGATGAATGATGTATTGAGACCTTTCAACAACTCCTTTGTGGTAGTATATTTGGATGACATCCTCATCTTCAACAGAACGTGGGAAGAGCACATGCGACATATTCAATAGGTTTTGAGCGCTCTGCGACAACACAAGCTTTATGCCAACTTGGAAAAATGTTCTTTTTGCATGAAGAAGGTCCAATACCTGGGCTACATTGTTGATGAGAATGGGGTACATGTTGATACAACTAAGATCCAATTCATTTGTGACTGGATGGCCCCAACCACACTGACTGATATTCAAAGCTTCTTGGGCCTAGCCAATTTCTACCGATGGTTCATGTTGGGATTCTCCCATATTGTATGGGCCCTCAGCCAGGTGAACAAGGGTGGTGGCAAGGCCAATTTTGTGTGGGGGAAGGAGAAACAACGAGCATTCAATCATATGAAACATCGCTAGTGCTCAAATCTCATACACTCCTTTCTCGATCTGCAACAACCATTCGAGATTGAGACTGATGCATCTAACTATTCCATGGGCGCAGTTCTCACTCAACATATGCCTCATGTGGCATACAATTGTGAGGCACTCTTTGATGCTATCAGGAAATACCCAACCTATGACAAGGAAATGTATTCCATTGTACAAGCCTGACGTCAATGGAAACACTACATTTTGGGGAAAGAGATGATCATACACACTGATCACAAGCCTTTGCAGTTCATACAAACACATGGTAAATTGCAAAATGACCACCATCAGAAGTGGTCCACCTACTTGCAACAGTTCCATATCAACATCAAGTATAAGACAAGTATCTCCAATTGTGTCATTGACTATCTCAGTTGGCCTCCAGTGGATGCACTCACCATTGTGCTCTAGTCTTGTGGACATGAAGCATTAGAGTGGCCCCAACTTTATCAGCAAGATCCAAAATTTTCTACCACATATCATCTCTTGGGTACAAGCACCACTATCACTGATTTTCACATTCAGGACAGACTGTTATGCCACCTGAGCCATCTTTGTGTTCCTACAAGTGAGTTTGCAAAGTTGATTTGGGAGGCCCACTATAGTCGGGTGGTAGGACATTTTAGTGTAGAGAAAACTGTGGACGTTCTTCAGAAACATTTTTATTGTTCAAAAATTTGATAGGACGTCAACAAGTATATCCAATCTTTCACTGCCTGCACCATTTCCAAGCCATCCATCAAGAAGAAAGGCTTATACACCCCTATGCCTATTCCCAAGAAGCCATGGGAATGCATCTCAATGGATTACATGTCTGGTTTGTTGTCCACCAAGCATGGAAATGACTGCATGTTTGTGGTTTTTGATTGATTTTCAAATATGGCCATCCTCACAACCTTTAATAAGAATGTCACAGCAGCCGAGACTGCCAAGCTCTTCCTCGAATGAGTTTGGGTCCACTTTGGGATACCGCAGACCATCATCTTTGACCAAGACAACAAGTTCCTCAACACATTTTGGTCGAGTCTTTGGTCTCTGCTGGACACCAAGATCACGAAATCCACCGCTTTCCACCCCCAAACCGATGGAAAAACTGAGGTCTTCAATCGGATGATTGTGCACATCCTACGCATGTACAATTCTAAGCATCTCGGTACATGGGATGAGAGTCTACCATATGTCCAACACAACTACAATAGGGATCTCCATAGTTCCACCGGCCATAACCCATTTCAGGTGGGTCTAGGATTCCAACCCTTGGGACCCATTGATGTTTCACTTCCTCTTGCCACTGCACAGAGAGACTCTTCCCCTGATAAGTCTGCGATCGACAAAGCCACCATATTCATTGAGAAAATTCAACACATCTGCCAATAGGTCTAGGATATTTTTCAGAAATCCTATTATTGGATAAATCCATAGGTGCGGACACTAACCAATCTCCCTAGATCCACCTGGATCTAGAACAAAGCAAGACAGAACATGACTCTTTCCCTAGATTTTGACCATTGAATTAAATAGGAGGAAAGAAATAATAACATACCTTATTATCACTTCCTATGGTCTTTGTTGCTCTCGCTTCGCTCTAGTGCTCTCGTGCAGTCAAGACCAAGACAACACAAACCAACCAAAGTGAAGAAAGCACAATCTATTCAACAGTCAATCTATGTATATGATCAAGGAATTATACAATAAAGTGGAAATAGCTTTATGGGAAAGGGACATATTACTATATCATATTAATGGAAAGTAAAGATTACAACCTGAGCCTTGATGTCACAAACTTCCTTTCGATGGCCCTTGGCTCTGACACACACACTTGCTCACTTGTATGAATAAAATCAACCCCTTATGGATAAAATTGTTGGAGTCTCTAAGCTGCTATAGGTTCAGTCCTTCACACAATTATTCCACTAATTCTCCAATGAATCTTTCTTAACCTTGCTTAACCTTTTCCATGAGAATTCCCTCAATATATAGGAGAGAATGAATTAGTTACTTGGATAAGAATGAACCCAAAATATCAGGGAATCTAGTACTAGGATAACCATTCGAATGCCATCTCATCCGTCTAGAATATTCCCTTCTAGAAGCATCAAGAATTCATCTTTTTCCTTGCTTTAGAAAGAGTTCACACCCTATTAGTTCAACACAGTGTGAACTTCTCACACTCTGGCTTAAAGCAGCCTACGCGAATCATGCATTCTCGCAGGAAAATATACTAGCAGCCTGCGAACCTCCTTCAAAAATGATATTTCTGGAAAGAGAAGAAAGTAACTTTTCTCAAGAGAAAGTTCTTATGAAGAGCCTGAGTACACCATCATCCATACATCATCATCATGACCAAAATCATGGGTAACAATCCAATGCAAATTACAAGTGGCGCCATGATCAACACAGGGTATGTAACATCCCCATCACCCAATAGGCCGGGCAATGCTACCAACACTGCCTTAACGTAGCCTTTTTAATTATGATACCATATTGTAATGTCCCTGGGCTATCAACCCACTTTGTTGGGCAACGCTGCTATGCAGAAACATTCTCATAGTTATGTAGTATGCATTTAAATGAGAATGAAATGGATTAATAGAGTAAACATATAATTACTGCTAAGATACAAAATGATTGAAATCAACAGTAAATATCATTGCAATGGAATGCATGATAATATTGCAAGCATCACAAACATGCAATCTAATTAAGTACAAAATTAAAATACATAATGACACTTATCTTTGGAACTGTAGTAACTCCACCAAACATGTGTGAACCTTCCAAAAACCTCCTAGCCTTAGACCTCACTGCTCATCACGCTCAACAATGGGTCACCCCCGAGCTGGGACTAAGCTCCATCCAAGGCAAGGGAATCCTAGGCTAGGCTAAGGTTACCGGAAAACTGCATAGAGAAATCAGAAGGATTCTCCCCAGGAGTCTTCTTACGCCCACTACTCACGGACTCTCATTCCTCACATGCCTGTTCCACCTGGGATTATACACCTTCACAAGAAAAGTCCATTGGTGCTTCACCTCTCTCTTTGGGCCTCGACAACAAGCCAGATCAGGAAGTCTCAGAGATCCATAGATGGTGCTGGACTCTCTCTGGGAGAAAACCACTTCCCAACAGACTCCCTCACCTGGAGAGGGTTTCTCACAGGCCTGATGACCTGCCTCTTCTACCACGGGCCTGACAACCATTTTCTTCAACCAGTTTCCAAATCAATTCCCACAAGTTCAGGATGAAAACAACGAAAACATCTTGGGATAGTTCACAGGTGACAGCAACAATATGAAAATGAGGTGTGGAAACAGGAGATGAAAACAGGCCACTAAAACATAGCACGGTTCAGGTAACACCCGTCGTAGGATGCGTGACAAGAAATTCACGTAGAGGTTGAAAAAAGACTCAACAATTTAGACACAGTGGTATTAGGTTCTCTAGGAAATATCCTTGGATTCAGGTTTCAGATCTGTGTGAGGCTTACAAAACTCATGCGCAGATCTTTCTCAGTTCAGACAGATAGAAGGTAGACTGGAGGGAGAACCCCCATCATGGCTCAATTCTTGGGTTAAATTGCATGTGCCTAGCCTGACACATGTCACCCATAAGGCTGCATGTGCTCCATCAACAAGCATTCCCTTTTTCACATGTTCCCCTTTTCAGGAACTTTGGATAAAGACATACATTTCACATAGCTTTTGGAATAATAATAAATTATTATTCCTAAGGACTTAAGCCCCTAAGATTAGCCCCTAGGCTTAACACTTAGCCTCTCTTTCCAAACTTTTAGCCCCTTTTCCCTTACCCACCTTGTGGAATCTTAGTCCCTCGTCACTCTTTCTTCGTGGTCGGTCTACAACAATGATGTTTACATTTTTATTAATGTTCTGCATAATTACATATATACAATCAGGCTCCTGACCATTAACACTTAGGCCCTCTGGCCTAATAAACACATAATCCCACCATCTTATATAAAATTGGCTCACCAACCTACAAAATATGATTTACAATTCATAAACATGATTACAATAGGGCTCGTCCTTGGGGATATTACAATCCCCTCCCCTTATTTTTTCACTGTCCTCAGTGCAACTTTACATAGTATCAACAAGATTTCCGAAATTTTCAAGAAGATGCGGGTATTCTGCCCGCATAGCATCTTCATGCTCCCATGTCGCATCCTCAGGACCGTACCAGGTCGACTGGACCTTTACAAGCCCTATGGCTCGATTCTGGAACCGTTTTCTTTTCCAGTCTAATATGCACATAGGATGAACTTGTAGGACACCTTCTCGTTCCACCTGAATCACATTCCAATCAATTACATGATTAGCATCAGGTATATATTTCTTAAGAAATGAAACATGAAACAAATTATGTACATTCATGGATGTAGGTAATGCAAGCATATATGCAACTGGCCCAATCCTTTCTAGGATTTCAAATGGCCCACAAAATCTGGTTGCCAACTTGGTGCAGTTTCCCAGCTTCAAGGAGCTTCTATTGGCTTTTACTTTCAGGAAAACATGATCACCCACTTTGAACTCTCTATGGATTTTGTTTCTATCAACATAACTTTTCTGCCTGTCTTGGGCAACCTTTAAATTCTGCTTAATTTTTAGCATTTGTTTTTCCATTTCCTTGAGCAACTCTAGCCCAAATACTGCCCTATTAGCTGGATTATCCTAGATTACTGGAGTATTGCACTTTTTTCCATCAAGTTATTCAAATGGGCTCATCTTCAAGGAGGCTTGATACCCATTATTGTAGGTGAATTCTACCAAGTGTAGGTAGTCTTCCCATTTCGATGGTTTGTCCATCACATACATCCTTAGCGTGTCTTCTATTACTCTGTTCACCGTCTCTATCTATCCATCAGACTCAGGATGATAAGTTGTGATAAAGTTCAGGTTTGTTCCAAATCCTTTGAAAAACCCCTTTCAGAAATTTGAGGTAAATCTCGGGTTTCTGTCAGACACAATTGTCTTAGGGATACTGTGAAATCGTGCCACTTCCTTCATAAAAATGTCAACAACATCTGCTACCTTGTGAGTAGTCTTTAATGGAATCAAATGGGCAACTTTCGTAAGCTTTTCCACCACCACCATGATTGAATCATGATGCTTGCCTGTTCTAGGAAGCCTTGTGATGAAATCCATTGTCACTACTTCCCACTTCCACTCAGGAATGGGTAAATGTTGCAGCAACCCCGCTGGGTGCCTATGCTCAGCTTTAACCTTTTGGCACTCCATACATCTAGTGATGTATTCAATAATTTATTTCTTCATACCTGGACAAAAGTAATGGCTCTTGACTGCTACCATGGTTTTCTGATATCCAGGGTTCCCTGCATAAGGCGCATTATGCCTTTCATGCAAAATAATATGTTTCAAGTCTTGGACATTAGGTACATAAATTCTATTCTTGTACAGAAGTATTCTGTCAGTTTCCAACTTATAATTCTCCATTTTTTGTGGAATATCACCTTGCTGTAGCTTTGCTACCAACTCCATGTACTGCAAATCTTCATTTGCAGCTTCCAAAATTCTTCCCTTTATATTAGTTCGGTACATGCTAATGGATGTAGCATGTAATTCATGTACTTTCTTGCTGAGTGCATCAACCACTTTATTTTCCTTCCCTTTGATATGCTTGATATCAAAATTGTACTCACAGAGAAACTACAACCACCTACTCTACGTAGTGTTCAAGGTTGGTTGATCAAAAAAATACTTCAGACCTTAAAATATGATCTGTTCTTAGTTCAAGCCTCCTTCCCATGAGGTAATGTATCCACTTCTTTAGAGCATGTACTATGTCTTCCAACTCCAAATCATGAGTGGCATAGTTCCGTTCATGATCTTTCAACTTTCTGGATTGATAACAAATTACGAATCCATTATGACTGAGAAATCCTCCCAGTCCTTCTTTGCACACATCAATGCACACCATGAAATCTTCATTTGGATATGCAATATTCAATATTGGAGCACTGGTTAATAGTTGCTTCAATTGCTGAAATATTTTCTCACAAACCTCTGTCCACTAAAAATTCTACTCCTTCCTTTGCAAGGAAGTGATAGGGTGAGCTATCCTCGAGAACTTTGTGATAAACCTTCTGTAATAACCAGCTAAATCCATGAAGGATCTAACTTCTGTCACATTCTTTGGCACTGACAAGCCTCTAATGGCTCAATCTTCTCAGGGTCTAAAACTATCCCATCCTTCAAGATAATATGCCCCAAGTAATGGATATGCTCCTGATAAAATGATCATCTACTCAACTTGGCATATTGTTGGTTCTCTCTTAGCACCTGCAACACCATCCTTAGATGTTGCTCGTGCTCTTCCTCTGACTTGGAATACACTAGAATGTCATCTAGGAAGACTATGACAAACTTGTTTAGATAGTCCTTGAATACACCATTCATCGACACATAAAAATAGCGGGTGTGTTCGACAACCTAAACGACACCACTGTGAACTTGTAATGACCATACCTTTTTCTAAAGGTGGTCTTGCTGATGTCTTCATCCTGATGATATTTGGGTACCTTGGAAAGTGGTCCCCATGTGCTTATGAGTCTCTAAGCATAAAGGGGGAAGACTATTACCCTTGTACTTTACTTTATGATTCTAATTTCACTTTGACTTAGGTGATTTAAGTCAAAAGTGAAATATTTATCTTAAGTCATAAAGTGACAATTAATTCACAATGTGGGTGAATTAATAGACATAAACCAACTAAGGAAAGTGGGTTTCCTTAGTGAGATTTTTGGAGTAGATCTCACCCATTGATTAGACTTGGCTAGATCTAATCTAGGCCACTGATATTTTAGGGTTGGCATGAGGAGGCTAAAGAGAGGGTAAAGGTATTTTTGAGACTCATTCTTCACTTGAGAGTTTTGGAGAAGAGAAGAGGGGCAAAAATCTTGAGGAGAAGGAGGGAGCACTTCATGAGGGTTTGAGTAAAACCTTTGAGAGCTTGAGGATAAGCTTGAGGTTGGTTTGAGCTTGCATGGAGAACATTTCCATGGAATAGTTTCCATCTCTGAGAGGGAGCATTTTCATAGAGGAGGGGTGCATCTTGAGGAGGAGGGCACATTATGTTTCCTTCATTTTCTCATCAGAGGAGGAGGTCTTGTCAGATTGAGATGAGATCTGATGCATAAGGAGAGGAGAGCTTGGGCACTTTCTTTTGTGGAGAGAGACATTCAGTTTCTGGCTCTGTTTATTTATGGTGATCGTTTTTGCTAGGAGGAGGGTGCACATGTTGAGAGGACTGGCAGCTACCTAGTAGTATATCTTCTTGGAGGATTCGAGCTATGACAATTTCAGTGGAGAGGTAGCACAAGAGAGGACATTCCTGTGGAGGGATTTCTTCATTGGTTCATAGATGAGCTAGGGCACTTCAGTTCAATTCAGAGGGAAACAAAGGGAGAGGGTGCACCACAGTTTGGGCACTTCTTTCTCAGGTTCTTGTGGAAAGGCTTGTGAGGAGCTTGCTATGTATAGAGGTTCCATTGTATTTCATTACTTGTTGTATCTCTTTCTTTGATCATCATTATATAGATAGATATCCCAAACTAGTTTTCCCCAGGGGGGTTTTATCTAGGGTCATGTTGACCAAAAATACCTGTGTACAAAAATGCATGTGTTAGTTTCTTAGATTTGTTAATTTTCAACTATAAATATATTTAGGTGTGTTGTACTTAT
Organism: Picea engelmannii; assembly: GCA_009831015.1. Classification (NCBI taxonomy): domain Eukaryota; kingdom Viridiplantae; phylum Streptophyta; class Pinopsida; order Pinales; family Pinaceae; genus Picea; species Picea engelmannii. The sequence goes on along the minus strand of ML779842.1, from coordinate 540,939 downwards.
TTTTGTATGCATGTGCTAACTTCTGGTTACTCAAACTACATGCTAGAGCACCTAAAATTGGAAGTGCAACCGTAACAAATCAGAAAGAAGTTCTTGGACTGTTGGCTGTCCTAAAACAACAACAAACATCATTATAACAGTTGAAACTTAGAGTCAATCCGTGGTCAAAGATAGACCCAGTTGACAAGCTTTATAGGACCTGAAAATATTCACATCCTTTATCCTTATCTGGTGATATCCCGACCTGAGGTCTATCTTCGAAAATATCTTCACATCCTTCCACTGATTGAAGAGGTCATCAATCATCGGCAAGTGATACTTGTTATTTATGGTTACTTTGTTCAATTGTCTGAAATCGATACACAATCTCAGTGTTCCGTCCTTATTCTTCATGAACAGGATCGGAGCACCCCAAGGTGACACACTTGGGCGTATGTACCCCTTCTTCAGAAGCTCTTCAAGCTACAATTGTAGTTCTTTCAGCTCTGGCATACTCATTCTTTAAGGGGCTTTCGACACTGGAGATGCTCCAAGCATCAAATTTACAGAGAAATCAACATCTCTCTTCAGGGGTAATCCAGGTACCTCTTGAAATACATCTTCAAACACTTTTAGCACTGCATGATCTCCAATTTTTGAGACTTCATCCCTAGATGCTTCCTCTACATGGGCTGCAAATAATTGACAACCTTTCCTGTAACACTTCTTCATATGTGTTGCTGAGATTTATCTAATAGAAACAACGATGGGAATTCCTTGGACTGATTTCTAATTCCCTTCCTCATCTAGACAAGTGAATACCTTGTTATGATAGTCCAAGATGGCATGGTGATGGTCTAACCAGTCCATCCCAATTAGAAAATCATAAGAACCTAAGGGAATAATATTCAATTCAGACTTTGTGCTCAGTCCCTTCATATCCAATGGACATGACTTAATTAACTCAATGAATTTCCTCTTGGTTCCTGTAGCCATCTACACTAACCAATACTTTTCATGTTTTCTTCTCGACAAATGCAAACTTTCCACCACTCTAGGATCTACATAACTATGGCTAGCCCCATAATCAATTAAAATAGTAAATGGTTGGTTGTTAATCATACCTTCTACTTCAATCATCTATGACTGAAATTCATCTTACTTGTTGTCCAAGGCTACATAGATCCTTGGTATTCTACTGCCCATGTCCTCAACTCTTTCAAATTGCTGAACATTATGGACAATTCTCACTTTGCTATTTTTGTGGGGACAATCTCTATACTTATGGTTTCCTTGACAGCCCCAACACTGAATGGGCATCTTTCTTGGCCTTTGTTATCCTACATCAGCCATTTTTACCTCTCTAAATGATGGCTATCCTTGAGGACTGTTTCTGAAAAAGGGAGGTTTCTTTCCCTTCTGCCTCTGCTCTTTATTAAACTTCTTTTGGTCAACCCAAGCCTTCTGAAAGGTAGGCTTTTCTCTTTTCTTCTCATATAAGCATTTCACTCTTCTTATTGTTTCTTCCATAGTCTTAGGGTCATCATATTGGATCTTTTCACCAATGGAAGATGGTAGTCCACTCAAATATCTTTGAATCTTGACAGTCTCCTCTTTGATGAATGGAACATACTTCAGTAATTCCAAAAACCTACATTCATACTCATCAATGGTCATGCTACCTAACTCAAGTTCAAAGAACTCCATCTTTCTGTCATAATATCTCTTAGTCAAATACTTCTTCTCGAAATACTTATCGAATTCTTTCCAAGTGATATATTTATCTCTAATGTGATGCACCTGCACAAGTTGATCCCACCACATGGATGCTTTTCCTTTCAGTTGATACATCACAATTATTCCTTCCGCATGAGAGGAATAATTCTGTAGTTGGAAATAATTCTTTCTCCTTCTGATGTTCTCCATCAAACATAGGAGTCTTAATCTTGTTCATATCTCCATTCAATTCATCCACTCCAGATCTCCTGTGATTATTGGTAGGAGATGGGCTTGAACTACTATGTGTCCTTCTCTTGGAGTGACCTTGGGAGTGATGATGGTGTCTACCCACACTCCTTGACCTTCTTCCCTCAGAATTCTGGTGACTCCCTATTCTACTCAAGTCACTTTCCTTATCCAACATATTTTCTATTCTCTCCAAACTCTTTAACAACTTTATGTTAAATTCACCTTGTTTTTCCTGAGCTTTCTGCTATCTTCTCGACAAGTTTGGGAATCTTTTTGAAATCCTTCAATGATATTCCTTAGGTTTCCTTCCTTATCTATCTCTTCTCCATGGAAATTGGAGTTCGATCCGTCAATTCCCAAATGAACATCCATCCCTTTAGCTTTGTTCTCTGAATTGGAAGCATTCTGTGCTTTTTCCATTTCTTTTTCACTCAATGGCAACTCTAAATAGTTATGGAAGTCATTAAACTTCTGAAAACACAACGTGCAGACAATCGAAATTTGTCAAGGCATTATTCCTTAACAAATCCCACAACATTCATAAACAATTTGATTCAAGAAAAACGTTCACTTTCCCTGAATTTTTTGAGATCTTCTCGGCTCTGTAGTGAACTCAGGCCTTACCCCTTTCACTCAGTTTTCCAACCCCATGTGACCATGGTCATGACCAAGCACTAGACCTCAAGGTTATCTAATCAAAAATTTGGGGTTTCAGGATTTCAGTCCTGGAGGCTCTCACACTCACTTCCCTCTCCAACTCCCAACTTCTGAACTTCTGACCTTTCTAGCCACCGAGCCCACAACACAGCTGTCACCAACAATGGTGGTGACATGTGTTGCTCTTAAGAAGGTCCATGCCACCCTAGGCGACACCCTCCGACCCCAATGCATCTACTTTTTTCTTCAGGGCCCACTGGCACGTGGAACACATCCCATGGGTCCACATCCATCCAAGTGATGTCAACCCGACTCACTACTTCAGCTCTTCGGGATTTCGTGATTTCAGGCTTCATGAGTTTCTACATCAACACATCCCACTTCTCCCATCATCTGAACTCCTGAAATGCTGACATTTCGGAGCTCCCAATCAGACGGTCTTGAAACCTCCATGATATGATGACTATTATCTAATCGTGAATTCGCGTTTTGCGAATTCTCGTGAACTTTCCCTTTGACCATTTTTCAGTCATGAGTCAGTGAAAGGCTGATCGTTCCCCATGCATCCCTCCCGATGGACAGTTTTGATGATGTTGGGACTTGGCATATTGTGATATCCACACTCCTATGCAAATCAGAAAGGGTTTTAAGCCTTGTGCACATTCCCTGGATCCAACGGTTGTTGGTCCCATGCTCAAATATGATGGCCCATATCTGATCCCTTCTGCGCATTCTCATATGTGTCTGGACATGGATTTGAGGATCCATATCCTTTCCTCTAAAGCTTACCTACAACTATGGTTTTATTCTACTGCTACTCAACAGTTCATACACAGTGGTATCAGTTTCTCCAGGAAACATCCCTGGATTCGGGTTTTAGATCTGTGTGAGGGTTACAGAACTTAGGCGTAGAGCTTTCTCAGTTTAGACAGACTAAAGGTAGACTAGAGGGAGAACCCCCATCACGGCTCAAGTCTTGGGTTAAATTGCATGTGATTGGGATGAAACATGTCTCCCATGAGGCTGCATGCGCTCCATCAACATGCATTCTCTTTTGCACACGTTCCCCTTTTCAGGATCATAGGATAAAGACACACATTTCACATAGCTTTTGGAATAATAATAATTATTATTCCTAAGGACTTAGCCTCAACACTTAGCCTCTCTTTCCAACCTTTTAGCCCCTTTTCCCTTACCCACCTTGTGGAATCTTAGTCCCCCATCACTCTTTCTTCATGGTCGGTATGCACACAACGATGTTTATATTTTTATTTGTTGGGTATATGTTATATTCTTTGCATGTGTGTCTGTGGGCACGTTAGATTTGACAACTGTGTTTAACGATCCCTCTAGTAGCGGTATTTGTGTCATGTGTTCCAGGCGGTTTCCTACGGGGATCCCAGGGGGGGCAGGTATTCCTCCCCTGGTTACGCGCAACGTTTGGGGTAGCGCCCTGGAATTTTTTTGGGGGTGTTTTTTTCTATTTTTAGTGGTTTACTAAATGAATCCTGGATTAAGGGATTAGGGTTTTGGTATCTACGGAATACCTAAAAACATTGTATATATTGTATGGTGAATGGTGAAATTTGATATAATGAATATAAGAAAGGTTTTCTTGGTTGAGGGTTTTCAGTATAAAATCTCTTTGTACTCTGTGTATGAGCCATTGATTAAATTCTATTTTTCTTAAGAATCTATATGCATTTATTTACTTCACATGTTTAAAACCTACATGTGGTATCATAGCTCGTTTTTGGCTTCAGAGGGATGCCTTTGTTGTTGGGGGTTTGGCTCGGTCTTGATAGATCAAGTTTATCTTGGGTCTATGATAAAGTTGGGTTTAGTGGGAGCTTTTGCAATGGAGATTCGAGTACAGAAAGAGGAATGGCGAGATCTTCTAGAATCGATATAGAGAATTTCAATGGTAAAAACTTTGAGCTATGGAATTTTAATATGGAGGACCTTCTTGTAGACAAAGAACAATGGATCACTGGGGATCCTGGTACACAACCTATTGGTACACTGTCTACGAGCACATAGGCTACTGGTACACAACCTACTAGTACACAAACTACTAGTACACCACCTACTGGTATGTCAAAGGAAGATTGGGAGAAGTTGGACATAAGAGCAAGGAGTACTATTCGACTTTGCTTGGTAGATTTAGTGTTGTTAAATGTCTCGAGAGATTCTACAACCAAGGAACTATGGGAGAAGTTGGGGAATTTGTATCAATCAAAGTCCCTGGTAAACAAGTTGTTTCCTCTAAATAAGCTGTATCATCTTAGGATGGAAGATGAAGATTTTGTGACAAAACATCTAAATACGTTTAATACTCTGGTAAGTCAACTTGTCTCTGTTAATATTACAATTGCAGAAGAAGATAAGTGTATTACTTTGTTATGTTCTTTTCCAGACTCTTGGGATAATCTAGTTGTAGAAATTGGTAGTACCACTTAATCTACATTGAAGTATGAGGATGTAGTTTCATCCTTGTTATCTGAAGAGATGAGGTAGAAAAGCATGGATAGTCATAGCACAAATGATTTATTTGTAAGGGGTCGTACCCAAGACAGGAATCCTGGTAAGCCTTCTGGGGGGGGGGGAGATCTAAATCTACAGGTAGATCTAAGTCTCCAGGAAAATATTTGAGGAAATGTTGGAAGTGTGGTAAAACAGGGCATTATAAGAAAGATTGCAAGTCTAAGAAGGATCTGATAGTACCTCTTTCACAGAGGCAAAAACCTCCACTGAAGAAGGAGGTGAGGTTTACATGGCATCTAAAAGTACACATGAAGACTATGATGTATGGTTGATCAAATTAGGTGCATCATACCATATGAATCCTCACAGGGAGTGGTTCTCTGAATATGAAAAATATGATGGTGGTGATGTATTCCTAGGAGATGACTCGACAAAAAAAATCTTGGGACGTGGAAGAGTTAAGTTGCTACTAAAATATTGAAGGATTAGAACTCTCCCTGGGGTTCTACACATTCCAAAACTATCCAGGAGCTTAATATCTATAAGCAATATGGAAGATGTAGGAGTGGATACTGTATTTGGAAAGGGCACTTGCAAGATGGTATGAGGAGAAATGGTGTTGATGAGGGGAGTTTGGTGTAGAACTATGTACAAGTTGTTGGGAAGCACTTATACTAATGGGTGTAACAGTTATGTTGTCTCTTAGCAGAGAAATGAAGGAGATAAGACCAATACTGTCCCAGAAAAGAAGACCATGCTATGGCATCAAAGACTGGGGCATATTGGAGAAAAGGGCCTTCGAACACTACATGGTAAAGGTATGGTTGAAGGTATGTCTAATTGCACTCTAGATTTTAATTTCTGTGAACATGGCATATATGGTAAACATAATTGAGTAAGATTCCCATCTGGTGCTACAAGAGCAAAGGGGATCTTAGAGTTGATACACAATGATGTGTTTGGAATGGTTCCTATTCCATCCCTAGGTAAATCTGTGTATTATGTTTCATTCATAGATGATTTTTCAAGGAACACATGGATTTATTTTCTTAGAAAGAAATTTGAGGTATTTGATAGATTTAAAGAGTTTAAGGTTCTAGTAGAAAATCAGACAGAGAATAAAATAAAGGTATTGAGAACAGATAATGGTCAAGAATTCAGCAGAAATGAATTTGAATAATTCTGTAAGAATTTTGGTATAGCAAGGTAGAATACTACTCCATACACTCCTTAGCAGAATGGAGTTGCAGAAAGTATGAATAGGACACTGATGGAAAAATCAAGGAGCTCAGTGGTGTCAGGTTAGGAAAATATTTATGGGCAGAGGCAGTGGGTACAACATGTTACCTAGTCAATCGATCACCTTCATCAATGTTGGATGATAAAACTCCACACGAGGTATGGTTTGGAAAGAAACCCTCTCTTCAACATCTTAGAGTGTTTGGTTGTGATACTTATGTACATGTTAAAAAGGAAAATAGAAGTAAGCTGGATAAAAAGGATGAAAAGTGTATCTTTATTGGTTATAACGACGATGTGAAAGGTTATAAGATTTGGAACCCAGAAACCAAGAAAATTGTTTATAGTTGAGGTGTTGTTTTCAGAGAGGTAAAAGATGTGTCCAAACAGGAATTCCTACCAATGCAAGATGAACCTGAGAAAATAGAGCTTGATTTGGATGATGCAAAATCTAAATCATCTGAAGTAGAGGAAACATAAGAAGAAGAAGAAGAAGAAGAACATAATACCCCAGTATTGAGGAGATTAGTTAGAGATAGAAGGAAACCACAAAGGTATAGTCCACCTAATTTTCGTTCCAATTTTGATTTATCTATTACTGATGATGATCCCAGAACTATCAGGGAAGCAATGAATTCAAAGGATAGTAAACTTTGGAAGAATGCCATGGTTGAAGAAATGGATGACTTGGATAAGAATGAGGCATGGGATATAGTTGAGTTGCTAGCTAGAAGAAAATCGGTTGGTAGAAAATGGTTGTTCAAGAAGAAGTTTAATGCAGAAGGTAAAGTGGAGAAATACAAAGCTCAATTAGTAGCAAAAGCTTATTTCCAGGTAGAGGGAATTGACTTTGGTGAGATTTTTTCTCCTATTGTTAAGTTAACTTCTATTAGATTTCTTTTATCTATTGTTGCTACTTTTGATCTTGAAGTGGAACAGATGGATGTGAAGACATCATTCCTACATGGGGATCTGGAAGAATAAATCTACATGAAGCAACCATAAGGCTTTGTAGTGAAGGGAAATAAAGAGTTGGTTTGTAAGCTAAAGAAGTCACTATATGGTCTAAAGAAATCACCTAGGATGTGGTACCAAAAGTTTGACACATACATCCTTGGATTGGGATTTGTAAGAAGCAATACTGATCACTGTGTATATTCCAAGTAGGTTGGTAATCACTTAATTTATGTAGTGTTGTATGTTGATGACATGTTGTTGGTAGGAAACAACATGGATGTTATCAAGGAGGTGAAATCACAGCTATCCTCCAAATTTGACATGAAGGATCTCGGTGATGCTAACTTCATTATGGGAATGGAGATTAAAAGAGATCGTGCAGATAGGAAAATCTGGTTGAATTAGAGAAAATATGTTGAGACAATATTGTAGAGGTTTAATATGCATGGAAGTAAACTGGTCAAGCTTCCTATTCCGATAGGTGTAAATTTATTTGCAGATTAGTGTCCCATGACACAAGAAGAAGAAGAGGACATGTCCCATGTTCCGTATGCTACTGCAGTTGGCAGTTTGATGTATGCAATGGTCTGTACTAGACTGAACATTACACATGCAGTGGGAGTTTTGAGCGGGTATATGTCAAAACTAGGGAAGGACCATTGGACAATAGTAAAGAGGGTCTTCAGGTATCTTCGTGGCACTACCAGTTATGGATTGTGCTACCAAGGAAGACCAAGATTAGACAGAGTGGTGGAGATACATGGCTTTGTTGATACAGACTGGGCTGGAGATCTGGATCGCAGAAGATCTACAAGTGGGTATGTGTTTAACCTATTTGGAGGAGCAATCAGTTGGATGAGAAAAAGACAGGTTGTAGTGGCACTCTCAACTACAAAAGTTGAATACATGGAAGACACTCATGCAAGAAAGGAAGCAATATGGTTACAAAGATTGTGTTCAGGTATTGGGTTGGTACAACAAGCAGTGAGATTAGATTTTGAAAGTCAGAGTTCAATATTCTTGGCAAATAACCCAGCTTATCATTCGAAGACAAAGCATATTGATGTTCAGTATCACTTTGTGAGAGACATGGTTGAGGAAAAGAAGGTGTTGCTGGAAAAGGTTGACACTTTGAAGAATGTTGCAAATTCATTGACAAAGACTGCGAGCACAGAAAATTTCTCCTGGTGTAGAGTAATAATGGGCATTTCTACTCTGGATTGTTGACTATATAATCCCCTGGACCCCTGGATGCAAAGAAAACAACAAGTGGGAGAATGTTGGGTATGTGTTATATTCTTTGCATGTGTGTGTGTGTGGGCGCGTCACATTCGACAACTACGTCTAACGATCCCTGTGGTAGTGATATTTGTGTCATGTGCACCGAACGCTTTCCTAGTTGGGACCCAGGGGAGGGAGCAGGTATGCCCCCTGCTGGTTATGCGTAGCACCCCGATTTTTTTTTTGGGGTTGTTTTTGCTATTTTAGCGGATTTTTCTATTTTTAGAGGTTTACTAAATTAATCCCAGATTAAGGGATTACATTTTTGGTATCTATGGAATACCTAAAAAAATTGTATATATTTTATGGTGAATGGTGAAATTCAATATAATGAATATAAGAAAGGTTTTCCTGGTTGAGGGTTTCTGGTATAAAATCTCTGTGTACTCTGTGTATGAGCCATTGATTAAATTCTATTTTGCTTAAGAATCTATATGCATTTCTTTACTTCACAGGTTTAAAACTTACATTATTAATGTTATGAATAATTACATATATACAATCAAGCTCATGGACATTAACACTTAGGCCCTCTGGCCTAATAAACACATAAGCCCACCAACTTATATAAACTTGGCTCACCATCCTACAAAACATGATTTACATTTCATAAACATGATTACAACAGGGCTCGTCCTTGGGGATATTACAGGGTACCACACCAATTTCAGGTTGGAAACAAAGTCTGGTTACATTTGTAGAAGAAGCATCTCACTGAGCCCCATCAGAAGCTTTGTCCACTCCGTTATGGGCCTTACACTATCACCAAGGCTATGGGTAGCAATTCTTTTGAGCTCAATGCTCCATCCTTCCTTGGTATGCATCCAATATTCAATGTGGACCTCCTTAGGCCATATTTTCCACCATTATTGGACACCTTTGAGATCACCGAACAATTGACACCAATAGAGCTCAACCATGATTGCATGGAACAAGCATCCACCGATCAGATCATGGACACATAGGTCAAGGGAACTCGCCAACAACGGATCCATATTTATCGGGTTGTCAAGGCAGGGAAAATTATACACCAAGGAAAGTGGCTCACTCGGGGCCAAATCCAGGAGAAGTTTCCTCACCTAATGGGGGAAATCAATGCAATGGATACCATTTCTTCCTAA
>ML779842.1:508629-531230 GCA_009831015.1 Picea engelmannii | reverse complement strand
GATATTGGTGGCCACCCACCTATTCCAACTGGCTCCTCATGTCCATTTTTGTTCATCACGTCTTTCTATATTTATTTATAATTATGAGTTCTACACTTCTGGGTTGTTTGAAGCCTTAGACATTCTCTAGGTGGATAAGGGTGGCCTCTTGCATAATCCAAATAGATTATTTTGTATGTTTTCATGTTAGCACATCTTGTTGTACTTTCAGTGTTGTTTTGGGGTGCTAAACATTGTTCTTTTTGCTCGCCACAATCAAACTATAGATAGAGTTAGAGTCTAATGGAGGAATGTGTATTTCTCTAAAATACCTTTCCAACGGGCTATCACATGCCTAAAACAAAGGTCGTATGCAAAATTTATGACCCTAGGAAGTTAGGTACCAAATTACACCAACTTACCCATAGGGCCCACATGAATTTTGACGTTTCACCTTCTAGGGTTAGGTTTTTGGATGTCTAGGGTTTTGGAATTCATGAGTAATATGAAAAGGGCATATGGAGCCTCATTGTAATCCATTATACTCAGATAAATGCGTGTATCAGCTACATCTCTCCTCAGAGATAGCTACCACTATTCGAGCAAGTTTCAGTTCTGCAGTTTTACAGTTTCAGCCTATTCCATTATTTAATAGAAGATATTGTTCACTAGATATTTGTGTTACTCTGCCTATCTCTATGTTTATTGTATTCAGTATGTTAATTAGTTCTTTTCTCCCCTAAATCTAGATCAAAAGAGATGAAAAATACAATTCTTAGAGAAATGCACAATGTTCCATATACTAGGAACCTAGGATATCATAAATCAATTGCAATTGTAAGAATCCAATATTTTTTTCTAGGAATGAAGAATGATGTGGTTGATTACATAGCCAAATTTCTACAATGTCAAAAGGTAAAAGATGAGCATAGACATCCATCTTATATGCTACATCCATTGACCATTCCGGAGTGGAAATGGGAAGTTATTATCGTGGATTTTATTACTAAGATGACCAGAACAATGAAGCAACATGATTCCATCATGGTAGTGGTGGATAATTTAACTAAGGTTGCACATTTTATTCCAGTGAAGACAACTCACAAGGAAGACAACATTGCAAAAATTTACATGAAGGAAATTACTAGACTACATGGAGTGCTTAAGACAATTGTTTTAGACAAAGATCCCAAGTTCACATCAAATTTCTGGAAGGGGTTGTGTAAAGTATTTGGGAAAAAATTAAATTTTAGTACAATATATCACATATTCATATGTGAAAATAAAGAGGACTAACAAGATAATTTAGGATATGCTAAGAATGTATGTGATGGATCAGTCATCCAAGTGGGAAGAACATGCCCATTTATATATATATATTCTTATAATAATGGGTACTAGGAATAATTAAAGATGATTCCATTAGAGTCCCTGTATGGTAGAAAATGCAACACGTAAGTGAGATGGGATAACCCAACATACATAGCAGTTATTGGGTTAGATTTTCTAAACACAATGGAAGAGTAGATGATAAATATAAGGAAGAATTTAAAAGATTCCCATGATAGAAAAAAAAGTTATGCATAAAAGAACATGAATTACAAAGATTTTAAACTTGGCAAGTATGTGCTTCTAAAAGTAAAGGCGTAAATACATTTACTAAGAATGGGAAGTTTCCCAAAGTTGGCAGTGAGATATTGTGGGCCTTTTGAAGTCTTGGAGAATATTGGACTAGTTGCATACATTCTAGCATTACCTACATCCTTGAGAGTTCATAATTTTTTTACATGTCATCGTTGAAAACATATGTGCCTGACCCTAACCACATAATTGATTGGAATGTGATCTAGGTGGAACACAAAGGAGGCTTCCGGGTGGAACTATTATGCATTTTGGGCTAGAAAGTCAAAGTTATCAGGAACAAATATATCAACCTAGTAAAGGTCCAATGGACTTGATACAATCCTAGCTTCTATGGAGGAGCATAAGGAGACCATGCCAGAGGAATACACGCATTTTTTTTCAATGTTTAAGTAAACAAAATATAAGAATGAAAGACTCCTTTCTGGGCAACTAGAATTATGGAACCACATGTCGGATATTTTTTGGACAACTTGCATTGGAATCCTTGATAAAACAATGGTACATCTTGAGTAACTACATGCATAGAAGGGGGTATAGTCCTTGGGTTGGGAAAGTTGAGAGGGACAAGATGTTATGGTTGGAACTGCTACTAGAGTTGTGAAATTTGCATAATTTTGTTTTCTCAGTATTGTGATGTGAAATTTGTACATGTATATTGGAATGCTTCTATGCACCAAGGATGGTGAAAAATTGTAGGGGAGGGGGAATGCAACATCCCCTCTATACTCCCTATTTTTCTATTGTATAAAATAGATATGATATGTGGCTATGGGCTAGGAGATGTAATATGTGAGATTGTATATCCAATTTTTATAAATAAAAAATGTGGTACCAACTGTAGGTGGACATGGATGGAGATATCAGGGTCGAGTTATCCATAAGAGAGGATGAGTCTTAGGGGATTTTTATTAATGTATTTAACTCCCAAACCTTTTTCCTAATTTTGATGTTTTGAGTGAACCTTCTATTTTTCCCTTGAGTGTAGAAGAGCCCAATCACTGAATACATGTAAGAGGGTGGGTGGGTGTGAGAAGTGTAATATCCCTAGGCCGAACCCCAACTGTAAGTGTAAAAATGTACTTAACTTGGTGAGCTGTTTTATGTCATTTTGGCATGCATATTTCATGGCATTGTGCACACATGTATTGTGCAGTAAAATGATGAAATGGGCACATTCCAGGATACCGCGTGCAACAAACTTAACTGGGCATGATTTTGAGGCCAGGGAGCCTTTATGTATATGCTGTGTTTTATAGGCTGGTGAGCTAGTTTATTATAAGCCAAAAGGCTTATGTGATGATTAGGATAGAGATCCTAGATGTTAAAGGCCAGTGAGACTATTTTTGTATATGTCTCATCATTAATATAAAATACATCGCTGCACACAGACCAACCACGATAAAAGAGTATGGGGGACTAAACTCCACTAGTTAGGGAAATGGGGGGGGGATAAAAGTTAAGGAAAACAGGATAAAATAGGGAGCTTAAGCCAAAAAGGAATATTATATTAATATTTCTTAAGTATAAAGTATGGATAATTATTTTATCCTAAGTTCTAAGGTTGGGGACAAGTGGGCCAAAGTAGCTCCCAACATGACAAGTGTCAAGTTGAGAACATGCATACATATAGCTGGGACTTAGTTCATTTTTCGATGGCTTCCATCATTCAATCATCCATTTACTCATTCGAGGATATTTAACTCACTCATTCAATTGTCCTCCATACCTTCCTGCCACTGTACCTAAACCTGTATCCATATCCATACCTGTTGGTGTACCTAGTTAGCTTGGGAGTTGGACTGAAGAAGCGGGTTGTCAGGCCCGTGGGATATTGAAGAGGTGGGTTGTCAGGCCCATGAGAAATTTTTCTCTGGGTGAGAGAATTGCTCGGAATTGATTTCATAAAGGTTCCAAACTACAACTATAGGGCTTTGAGACTTCCTGTCTCGCCTGTTGTTGAAGGCCTGGAAGGGAAGCAGGGCAATCAAAGGACTGTTGAGAAGAGAAGGGGCACACTTCCTGGGGTGACACATGCATGTGGGGAATGAGAGGCTATATGCTATTAGTTTGAGTTGGCACCTATGATAGAGTCTTTACTGTTGTCTATGATACATCATCCTGGTTAGGAATCCATTTTCCTGGGTGGAGTTTAGTCCCAGCTCGAGGGTGACCCACTGCTGAGAGTGATGAGCAGTGTGGTCTAAGGCTGGGAGGTTTGTCGAAGTTTTGCACACAGTTGGTGATATTCTTACCAACATAAGTGGAAATTGTGTGATAAATTACATGCTGCATTATTATTTATGTGTTTATTTTTATGTGTTTATCCTATGAATGATTTATAACTGTCTTTATATTTATGGGTATTGCCTGTATATGTTGCATGTACATGTTTACTATTATTTCAGTATGAATCTGTGCATTTACATAATCTATTTGTCTATTTACGTTATATATATAAAGTTTCACAATATTTTTGTGTGTATATTTTTTAATTGCATGCAGTTCAAAAAATTTATGTGGCATAGCTCAGTTAGATGCGGGGTATGTTACAATATGTTGAGCAGAGAAAGAAAGCATTTTCTAGGTAGCATGGCCCGACTTGGGTGGTCGGGGAGGTTAAAATATGGTATCATAGCTTCAGTTTTCAACACTAAGCCTAGTTGGGCTGAGCAAGTTGAGTTGAAGAGAAATTTTACAGAGGATTGATTTCGAAGTGGCCAAAATTCAAGTTATAGAGCGTCAATGGTAAAAAGTAACATCAATTGCGCGGAATTGGGAAAAAGCCCCAATTTCTATTGTTAAATTCATGGGAAAATTGAGAAATTAGGCCAAGTGGAAAGATGTTATTGTTTTAATATTTGTTCTAGCAAATTCAGACCTGGAATTGGTCGAATTTGAAGTTACAATGAAGCCATGACAGATGGAGCAAGATTAGTAATTAAAATTCTCAATTCGTGAATTGAGTTTGGGAAAAAAATGTGTTCTAGAAATGTCAAACCACAAGGATTTGTTGTTGTAGAGGTTGAACTAGTGTTATCGGGGTGAAATTGAACAAATTTCATAGTTGCAGAATGTCTACGGTAAAAATGGGGAAAAAGTTAGGAAAAAGCCCCAATTTCTGCAGTGGAATTCACGAGGAATTGATGCGCATAAAAAATGAATGTGCTCAGGTGGGCGCACTAAAAATGCATGATGCGTAGTGAAAATATTGTGATATGTGGAAAAATATTGGTGTGCTGGTGCACACACTAAAATTTGGTGCAGCGTGGAAATTTTTTGGCCTGCGCGCACAAAAATTTGGCACTGCGTGGAAGAATATTGGTGTGCTGGTGCGCGCACTAAAATTTGGCACCACGTGGAAAAATATTGGTGTGCAGGTGCACGCGCTAAAATTGGGCACTGCGCATAAAAATATTGTTGTGTGGGTGCGTAGACCAAAATTTGGCACTGCGCGGAAAAATATTGGCATGCGGGTGCGCATGCTAAATTTAGCATTGTGCGGTGCAAATTCAGTGACGCATGCATAATACTGGCACACAATGTGTACACACATATTAATGGCATGTGTGGTGAGTGCATTATTTGTAGAGTGGAGAGAAATTTTGTTGGTGCACACACAATGTGGGTATATGTTGTCAGGAAACAATTTAGTTAATGGTGCGTGCATAGTTCTGGTGCATGGTGGGGGAGTACTAAACTTTGGCATGGTTTAGCGCGTAGAGTGAAATGCATGCGAAATATTAGAACATGACACAAAAATGGCATGTGACATAAAAAAATTCCATGCAATAGGTATTAGTGCAATAACCAAAATTTTGCACGGTGGATATTGGCACGTGACACAAAAGTAACTGTGCGCGCCAGTTATTGGCATGACAAAGAAGTGGAACACAATGGTTATAGGTGTGTAGAGCATGAATTACCTTTGGGTGTTGCTGCACATGGTAAATATGGGTGTACAGTTTGAAATTTGTGCACATGAAGTCGTTTGGATGGTGAACAACAGCAGAAAACCAACAAATTTCCGCGACATTTTATATTGTTTGAACGTCATCTTTCAATGCGTTTTTGAGGCCCTTAACCACATTTTTAGGTACTCAAAAACCACGAGAACAGAGTGTAAGAAGATACACTTTGTCTATGTATCTCAAATAAAATAGCCCAGAGAGAGATTTCTAATGGTGTAAACCGTTCGTCAAATGAAGCTTTTATGAGAAAGTTACAACACAAACAGTGGAGGGTAAATTTTAAGACCCAACTAACTTCGAAGAGCCATAACTTTATGCTCCGGAATTAGATTGAGGTGTAGGAGTAGTCAATGGAAATATATTGAACCATATAAGACATTCCTAGAGCTGAATTAAATTTTTGGGCATGTTAAAAATGTTTAAGATGGCAAAGAAGGTACATGTAGCATTCCAGACAAAAAACACGAATTGGCCTAGAACTTCAGCAGGCTGTAACTAGCAACCCAGAACCCAAAAATTTTGATGTTTGGACAACATTGGGAAGACATTCTCTAAAGATAATAATTAATAATATAATTATTATTGATTATTAAATATAGTATATATAATAAGTAAATGATAATAATAAATAATTATTGATTATTGAAGGGACACATCCTTTCATGGATGGTCACCTTATGTTCCCTATATATGGAACACTCATCATTGTAATAATACATCGAATATCTCTTATATCTCATATGAATAAAAACCAACATGGTATCAGAGCAGGATTGGGCTAACTCCCTCACAGGAGGGCCCAAGATCCTAAAAGAAAGTTGCTTCTTGTTTTAGTTATCTGAAGTCTCTCATGGTTGCGGCTGTGTGCACTGAAAAAGTACAACAAATGTAGGAAAGGAGAATACAATGCTCATTTCGTTGATGAAAGGCATTGGAGTGATGGAAATCTTTGCAGGAAATTGAAGTTGTGGTACACATTAGCAAAGACATTGTCAAAGAAGGTCGCATTGATTTTCTTTTGGTTATCGAAAGTGTATGGTCCATCAGGGGTACACCCACCGGAAGAATCATGATGTAACTTTTCACTAAGTAATTCCTAAAACAACAGCTTTGGGGAGATGCCATGGTTAGACTCATAAACTAGTGGACAACCTACACATTTTTCTCTGTGATATTTAACAATACAATGGTTAACTCGACCCTCTTGATCGTCTTTTATTCCATGTTTATTCTGTATGTTGTCTCTGTGCCTGATGTCATTTGTCTCCACTCTACTATGATATCTCGTGGTATGAATCAATTTGGATAGACAAAATACAACTTGTTTATTCTCCATGTGTTATCCTATGGAAATCATTCTAGGCATGATTTCAAGCGTGTTTTTGTGACTTATGTTACAACTTACAACCCTCTGTTCATGCCCACTATTTAATGAGAATGCTACTTGCAAGCAGTCTTATACGAAAAAGAACTTCGAGCACTGTGCACTGGCAAGATTGGTGTCAAGAAATCCAAGAAGTTGTTGCACTAGAAGGGATCCTCATTCCACTGTGTGATTCTTAGATTCATGTACCAAGGAGGGTAATTCACCGCTAGGGAATACCCTCGAGACAAAGCGAGGCTAGAAACATGCTGGGATGCACTGGTGAGGAAGGTGTCCGACACTAAACCCACCTCCATTTAAGCCGATGTTGTGGTGATGTAGCTACCGAAACTTTCCACGTCGAGGGTTTTCTCATGAATGGAGTGCTAGTGGATTGTGGAGAATATGAAATACTCTATGAAGCTAAGGGTCTATGTGCAAACCTGCAAAGTTAACCTAGATGTCAAGAGCTTCTGAGAGGCACTAAAAGAGTAAAATGGTTGTGTAATTCATTCTCTCACGTCCAGAAATATCCATATCTTGAAGAAGCATTTAATATTGTTTATAGCTAACTATAGTTTGAGATTATGTTTTCTACCACAACAACCAATTGGTGATGCATTGATGGAAAATTGATATTTTTGGTAAATCTAATAAGGAGGCTTACATGAAAATCAAGTCTAGAGTTGTTAAAATTTATCAGCCAATGATTGGATCTCCATAATGTAACTAAACATTGATTGATTAGCGATTTTGAAGAAGCATTAAGTTGTCTACCAGGGTTATGATTTTGCTATGGTCTGCAACACCCAATGGCTTGAGTCTCAAAGTCAATGGGTATGTGTAATGAATGGACAAGTGGATGTATGAGCTCAACACCAATGAGTTACGGGACCATGCCAAAGAGCAGAGATTGAGTTAACTCCAGAGGAGGAAGAGCTACCTTTACTGTTAAGAGGAAGTAGAGACAAAGGAGGAGTCACCTCTAGATCCAGAGGGAGCAATTATTGAGACACTCTCAAGTTCTAGATAGAGCAGTTGTCGAGGAAGCAACTATAGAGAGAGAGTGAAGGAGCCAGTTCCACATGTAGCATCCCTAGTGGAGTGCAGTTGCTAACAGAGTAGAGAAGTTACTCTTAGTCTCAGTGTTTAACAGTTACAAAGTCCCAAAAGGAGCAGTTGATGTTCCCAGGGATATTGCAGTAGGTCAAAAGAGATCGTCAGACTTTGTAGGATGAAGAAGGACATGCAACTCCTTGTGGTACCTTCTAAGAGAGAAAGATACCTCAGAGATATCTGTGCTATGCCACGGCTATACATCATTGATTTTGATCCTTCATGTTATGAGGATGCATTTAGTATGGAGAGATTCCATGATGGAGGAGTATCAATCCATCATGAAGAATGACGTGTGGTATATTGTTCTGAGACCTGAAAGGAAGTCTATAGTGACTTCCAAATGGATTTGTAAGATCAAACATACAAATGACGGAAGCATCGAGAAGCACAAAGCAATTTTTGTTGCTAGAGGATTCTCTCAGGTGGAGGGAATAGATTATGAGGAGACATTTGCTCCTGTTGCTCGATACACTTCTATTCGAATGATTATTGCCCTCGCAGCATCCATGGGTTGGAAACTACATTAGATGGATGCGAATACAACCTTTCTTAATGGAGAGATTGAGAAAGAAATATAAATCGAGCAGCCAGATGGTTTCGTCATACATGAGAAGGAGTGTCATGTGTGTAGGTTGAAGAAGGCCTTGTATGGACTCAAGCAGGCACCTCGAGCTTGGTATGCGAGGATTGATGGACACCTGATGAGTTTGGGCTTCAACAAAAGTGTTGTTGATCCCAACCTATACTACAAAACTGTTAATGGTGAGGCCTTGATTTTGGTCCTCTACGTTAATGATTTATTCCTCACAGGTACATAGAGATTTATTTTTGAATGCAAGTATGCGTTGGCCTCTGAGTTTGAGATGAAGGACCTTGGTATGATTCACTACTTCTTGGGACTAGCAGTGTGGCAGAGAACTGATGAGATCTTCCCGAGTCAGGGGAAGTACACAGTTGAGATATTGAAGAAGTTTGAGATATTGAACTTCAAGCTCGTGGCTATACCAATGATGACGAATCTAAAGAAACTAAGTGTGTCTTCTTCCGATTTTGACAAAATTGATCTGACTCTGTACAAACAACTGATTGGAAAATTGATGTCTCTGGTTAACACCAGACCAAATATTTTCTATGCAGTGAGTGCACTTAGCCAGTTTATAAGTTAGCTGAGAGAGACACACTAGATTGTTATGAAACATGTTTTGAGATACATGCGAGGCACAGTTCGATATGGTTTGAGATATACTTCCATTATTAATATGACATGGCAGGAATATATTGACTATGATTGGGCAGGGAGTGCAGTGGACAAAAAGAACACCTTCAGGTGTTGCTTCACTTTGGGATCTTCCATGGTTTCCTGGTGTAGCAGGAAACAAACTTATGTGGCTTTGAGCACAACATAAGCAGAATACATTGCATTAAGTATGACAATCCGTGAAGCAGTGTGGCTTCACGAGCTCCGTGTCGATTTATTCGAATATGTGATGGATTTCACCATTATTCATTATGGTAACTAAAGTTGTGTGAAGATCTTTGATAATCCATTGTTTCATGACAAATCTAACCACATTTATATCAAGTACCATTACATCTGAGACATGGTGCAGAGGAAGGAAGTATTTGTGCAGTACCTTCCTGCAGATGAGCAGGTTGCTGATGTTCTTACCAAACCAAGATGAAGTTCAAGTACTTTCTTGACAGACTTGGTGTGGAAGAGAATGCCTCCCTCGCTGAGAGGGAGTATTGATGTTTGCAGCTTCCTGAGACATTCTCCAGATCGTACTCCTATATGACTAAGTTGATTTGATCTGTGATGAAAATTATCCGAGAAGGGATAAGTGGGGCACCTATCCGAGAAGGGATAAGTGTGGTTGGGCTTATAACCCAACGTCCCATGTGGAGAGCACATGAGGACATGTCAAGGGAGTTGACCCTAGTGTTTCTAGAGGGTGTAGCCTCTAGAAGTCCACATGGAGTGCCATGTGTGACAAACTTTCTCTAGATCGTACTCCTCTATGAATTGAGTTGAGTTGATCTGTGAGGACACTTATCAGAGAAGGGATAAGTGGAACACTTATTCGAGAAGGCATAAGTGCAGTTGGGCTTATAACCCAATGTCCCATGTGGACAACACATGAGTACATGTCAAGGGAGTTGACCCTTGACGTCATACACTATGGGAGTTGACCCTAGTGTTTCTAGAGGGTGTAGCCTCTAGAAGTCCACATGGAGTGCCATGTGTGAAAAACTTTCTACAGATCATACTCCTCTGTGAATTGAGTTGAGTTGATCTGTGAGGACACTTATTCAAGAAGGAATAAGTGCATTTGGGATTATAACCCATCGTCCCATGTTCAAATAACATAAGGACATGTCAAGGGAGTTGACCCTTGATGTCTCACACTATGGGGAGTTGACCCTTGATGTCTCACACTATGGGGAGTTGACCCTAAGTGTTCCTAGAGGGAGTAGCCTCTAGAAGTCCACCTGGGAGTACCATGTGTGACAAATCTTTTACTACTAAGGTGGTTTTGTACCACTGGTGGAGACTCCGTGTCTCTAGATAGTAGTTGTGTACCACTATGGAAAGATACCTCCCTAGCTAAGAGGGAGTGTTGATGTTTTAGCATCGGGCATAAATTCACCTACATTGGGTTGTAGACCAAGAGAGATGGGATACATTTATCACAAAGGTGCACTTGTGATAAATGGGCCCAGATGTAGTCCTTCCTTGATCATGACAAGGAATAATATGGACTCGAGGTGCTTGAAGTGCTTTCCATGTGTCAGTTAGCATCAAGCCTACATTCACTCATAGGTGTGTGCCTATGGTGAAAGATCTTGGTATAGTATTTGTTCCAGTCATGATGATTTGACAAGGAATGATAAAGACTCAAGAAGTTATATGTTATTACGTGCAGACCCAGAGTGAGCCTGAATTAATTGGCTTAGAGGGAGAGTTGCAGAAGGAGTTTCTCCTCGGTTTAGGTGGGAGAGAGATGTCTCCCAAGACTGACAGACAAGTGTCATGAGTCTAGGGTGAAGTTTGTATACTTCAAAGACAAGAGTGACATGTTGCAAAATGTCTCCCTCATTGAGAGGGAGTGTTGATGCTTGGACAACATCAGGAAGACATTCTCTAAAGATAATAATTAATAATATAATTATTATTGATTATTAAATATAGTGTATACAATAAGTAAATGATAATAATAAATAGTTATTGATTATTGAAGGGACACATCCTTTCATGGATGGTCACCTTATGTTCCCTATATATGGAACACTCATCATTGTAATAATACATCGAATATCTCTTATATCTCATATGAATAAAAACTAACAAGAAAGAGGTGAAACTTGGATAGGTTGTCCAAAATATGTATATGAAGAAACCAAATTGAGATACTATTAAAAATCCAATGGAGTAGGTGCAAAAATGTATAATTACAACGCAGAGTTGCGCCAAGTAGAAGTTTGAACAGAAAAATTAATGGACAATTTTCAAATAACCATAACTTTTTGCTCAAGACTCAGAATTGAGCATGGGAGTAGGCTTTGGAAATGTGTTGGACAATATAATATAATTATTCATCTAGAAAATTGATCTGTGCATTCAATTTTCCAGGAAATCAGAAGAAAGAATTCTGATATATTATTGAACCAGAATTGTACTTAACTTCATAAATTTGTTAAATTATTTAGCCTAACAAATTGTGTTGGCTGCACATTTTGCAGAGTTAAGAAATTTTAGTTATTAAGAGGTGAGAAGGTTGAAATTTAGTTAAATACAAGCTGAGGTACTCAGGGAAAGAGTGTTATGACAAAAATATTCCATAAGATGATCAAAATCCAAGACCTCAAAATGTCAAGGTATGAATCTGAGTGTAGCCATAAAGTCTTGGGAAGCCATTACATGAAGTCCTCTCATGTTAGTCAAGTATTCAATGGAATTTGGGCAGAGGAATAGATCATGTAGTGAATGAGTTAGTGAACACTCCAAAATAAACCAATATACAAATTAAGCAATGCATTGGAGTCAGATCTATTATAAAAGGAACTGACTATCAGAATGTTAGTAATCAGATAAAGAAAAAGGCTTAATGCATATATGGATAAAGAGTGCATCATATCCAGGGATTAGATATGCAATTATAGATTAATGATCCCCTTATGGTTATTAGAGTGCGCAATGGAAGAATGGCATGAAGGGCATCAATATAGCATGATAGAAGTGGATTGTGTAAGGCAGGTTGAAATCAGATTGGTCAAGACAGGGGAAAGTAATAGCCAACAAGAAAATCCAAGAGTTGATATGATCATATAAGGAAGAGATAAATCAAGTACCTCAAGAAGGAATTTGGTGTTAACTATTCAAGCTTACTCAAAAAAAGAAAGAAAGAAAAAAAAACAAGACTAGAAATATAGTTGGGTCATGTAGGAGTTGGATCAAAGGGATCTGAATAATAGTGGAATGCTGAAAATTAATATCAACATAATATGTAGTTGCAAGTCCATGAACATCCTAGGATAATGGAAGAAGAAATCATGAGGTAGATATCATGCTAATGGGAAAGAAAGAATAATAGTAGATATTATTGATGCATTCCAAAGGTATTGAAGATATTTCCACAATAGCATGGAGATGTCAAAGCCAAGAAAGACTTAAAAGTGAAATGAATCTCTGTAGAGAGTTAGTAAAGAACCATGATGAGGAAAATGGTTCTATGCATGGTTTTGAATGAAAAAGAGATGGTGCCTGAGAAGAATACATCTCAAGTGGCATAGAGCCATGAGTGACATTTCCAGGGGGTGGAAGTATCACTTGAAATTATGTTGGTAAATTAAAAGCAGTATTAAGTGCTTTTAATTAATTCTACACAGCTAGAGAAGGAGACATATGTGAATCCCTACAGTATGATAAGAGATTGGCTATGCAATCCAAGTTCAAGGCTAGTTGGCAAGTAGTGGAGAAGGGTGGAAAAAAACTCAAATACTAAATTATTCAGTCCAGAAAGAGTTGAAGTAGTTCAGTCCAAAAAATAAATGGATGTTGAAGATCCAAAGTCTATAAGACAACATGATTGGAATTATAATTCATCCAAGTATGAGTTGGGATAGACGGATCTAGGAAGTAAATACAAGCTGAAGGTTAATATCAGTTTAATATTTGGATGGAAAAGCAAAGGCATCCAAGAGTGATTTGGCTATAAAGTGCTTAGATTAGAAATAATCATGCACAATGGTTACAGTGAAGAGCACATGAAGATTTAGGAATCTAGAAGAATGGAAGACTTCTGGGATAAACAAGGAAACATGATACAAGGAGAAAGAAATTGTTGCAATTACTGTAGCAACAAGTATTTTATGGCTTGTTGGGACAACCATAAAGTGAGAATGCTTGCATGTTTGCAAGTGTTGCTGATAATGTTGTTGCATATGGAAGGAAGCAACAAAAAGATGGAATGTTGAATTATAAGACTGATAAAGAGGCATGAGAACTTCTACTGTCATCGACTAATTAGGTAGCATTAAATTCATTTAAATGGTAGCCATGCAGGTAAGTATTTCTCTTTTGGAAATTATGTTGCATAATTGCCAAAGGGAAATACATGTAAGAATTTCCCCAAATTGAATTTTATAATACGATGTATGGTATTGTTTAAGTGCATTGACAAGATTAAGTTACCACTAGGTGTGGTAAAGGCTAGAGGCCTATTATAGTTATCAAATATTTTGTCTTTTTAATGCACACACTGACATAGTAGCATGTCATGTTAATTTGGTTATGAGGCAATAAACAAAGAAATTAAAATATAAGAACTTGTTATATGAATGATGCCAAGAAATCTAGTCATGTATGAGACCGGGACATGGTTGGATATGGAAAGGTATGGTTATAGAAAGGTTATGTGCCACACAAATACACACTGAGTTTCCTACCTTTAAATAAAACTTGGACTACAACCTTTTTTCTAACAATAAGAAACACCGCAAAATTGTATTCTTCGTGTAGTGTTTGGGTCGAAAAGGAAGGCATCGAAGTAATTGTGAAGACAATGGGAAGTGTGTGGAGATGTGTCAAGACATTGGCCAGATTTCCAATTTATGGATGATGAGATACATGACTTAGGTAAAGATCATTTTGAAATTCAATGCAAAGGTGCATTGAATAAATAAGCATTGAGAGTTGCACTCATGCCTAGTAAGTGGAAGAGTTGCACTCATACATGATGGAATTGTATACTTAAATGCATTTTGTGAGTGTATGTATATATTTTTTTGCATGGAAATAATTATACTAATTGCTAAAATGTTGCTAACTCATGAAGTTGAGAACATTTCAGGAACTATTAAACATTACAACATGAAATTTGCAAGTCAGGTGGTCATAGGAATAGTGACTACAAAAAATTTCATGTTTAGAAAATTGAAGAAATGAACTTACTGTTATTAATTATGAACATGCATATGCATAGAATGATGATTCATTTTATTTGGTTAAATTATTTGGTAATTGTGATTGAATTGCTAGGTGCAGACAATTCTAAGATCATTGCATAAGGTGTTGTACATGTTGAATTATGATGTACAAAAAATACTGAAAATATGTTGGTTGTATGCAATATATAATCATTGTAGGAAAAATGGTATTTAACATGGTGCTTGCTGAAATCCATAAGGAAAACTACATTCTATTATTACAACAATGATGCAAAATTATGAAATAGAATTTCATATTTTGGGAAAAGTCGAATTCCTTATGAAATTAATTTGATTTGTAAAATGAAATTTTTATAATGCTCTCTCATGATAACTACATGTGTGTGATGCAGATGAGATGATATTGATTAAAGTTGGAACTTCTTGAGCCACGATGCTTTGAGACTTCCTGTCTATCTTGTGCTGGAGCCCTGGAAGGGAAGTTGAGTAGCTGATGAACTATTGGACAGTGAAGGTGCATACTACCTTGGGTTGTACATGCATGTGGGGAAGAGAGAATGTTGGTTGGAGTGTTGTTGAGGTTTGGTACCTTGACCTAGACTATGTTGATGTTGATTGTGGGCTGTGGTTATCTTGGGAAGCCATTTCCTTGATGGAGTCATAGCCCCTACTCTGGGGTGGTACGCTGCTAAGAGTTTATCAATAGTGAGATCCAAGGCTGGGTGGAACGTCATGGATCTAAAACCAGTTTTTGTTTCAATGAGGTTTAATTGAAGCATGTAATAAGGAACAATGAGATGAATTATTTCCTGAAGCAACTCTATGGAATAAGATCAATTGACTTCCAATTGCAATATGAATACCAGAATTGGTGCTGGAAAGTAGAGCACCAGATGGATACCAAGTTTCCAATAGCTAAATCTTGGATATTTTTAAAGAATTTGAAAGGTACATGGTATATAATGCACTGATGACAATGCATAAATAAGGGGAGGGGATTTTAATATCCCTAGGCCGAATCCCAACTGTAAGTGTAAAAATGTACTTAAGCTGGTGAGTTGTTTTATATCATTTTGGCATGCATCTTTCATGGCATAGTGCGTGCATGTACTGCACAGTAAAATGATGAAATGGGCACATTCCAGGATACTGCGTGAAACAAACTTAAGTGCACACAAATTTGAGGCCATGGAGCCTTTATGTATATGATGTGTTTTATAGGTTGGTGAGCCAATTTATTATAAGCCAAAAGGCTTATATGATGATTAGGCCAAAGAGCCTAGATGTTAAAGGCCAGTGAGCCTAGTTTTGTATATATCTCATCATTAATATAAAATACATCACTACGCACAAACCGACCATGATAAAAGAGTATGGGGGACTAAAATCCACTAGTTAGGGAAAGGGGGGGCTAAAAGTTAAGGAAAAGGGGCTAATCTAGGGAGATTAAGTCAAAAAGGAATATTATATTAATATTTATTAAGTATAAAGTATGGATAATTATTTTATCCTAAGTTCTAAGGTTGGGGACAAGTGGGCCAAAGTAGCTCCCAACATGACAAGTGTCAAGTTGGGAACATGCATACATATAGTTGGGACTTAGTTCATTTTTCGATGGCTTCCATCATTCAGTCATCCATTCAATCATTCAAGGATCTTTCAGTCACTCAGTCAGTTGTCCTCCATACGTTCCTGCCACTGTACCTGAACCTATATACGTATCCATACCTATTGGTGTACTTGTTTAGCTTGGGAGCTGGACTAAAGAAGTGGGTTGTCAGGCCCATGGGATATTGAAGAGGTGGGTTGTCAGGCCCATGAGAAATTTCTCTCTGGTTGAGAGAATTGTTGGGAATTGATTTCTTGAAGGTGCCAAACTACAACTGTAGGGATTTGAGAATTCCTATTCGACCTATTGCTGAAGCTCTTGAAGGGAAGTGGGGCAGCCGAAGGACTGTTGAGCAGAGAACGTGCACACTTCCTGGGGTGGGACATGCATGTGGGGAATGAGAGACTGTAGGCTATTAGTTTGAGTTGGAACTTGTGATGGAGTCTTTACTATTGTCTATGATACATCATCCTGGTTAGGAATCCCTTTGCCTAGGTGGAGTTTAGTCCCAGCTCGGGGGTGACCCACTGCTGAGAGTGATGATCAGTGCGGTCTAAGGATAGGATATTTGTGGAAGGTTTGCACGTAGTTGGTGATATTCTCACCAATATAAGTGGAAATTGTGTGATAAATTACATGTTGCATTATTATTTACGTGTTTATTTTTATGGGTTTATCCTATGAATAATTTATAACTGTCTTTATATTTATGGGTATTTCCTGTATATGTTGCATGTACATGTTTATTGTTATTTCAGTATGAATATGTGCATTTACAGAATGCATTTTTCTATTTAAGTTTTATATATAAAGTTCTGCAGGAGTTCTATGTGTATATGTTTTAATTGCATGCAGTTCAAAAAATTTATGTGGCATAACTTAGCTAGATGCGGGGTATGTTACACTATGTTGAGCAAAGAAATAAAGTGTTTTCTAGGTATCAAGGTCTGGCCTAGGTGGTCGGGGATGTTACAAGAAGTCAGATACCATAGTTACTAGGGGCATGAGGATGAGTACTATCATCTTAGGGAAGAGTGTGAGTCAAGTAAGGAAAAAAAACCAATTGATAGTTGGAAAAAAAACCAATTGATTGAGATAGTTGTAGGAAGAACCAATTGATTATGGGAAAAATGAGCTATGAGTAGATTGTGGAGAGATCACCCTCTTTTGTTGATTCCTAGCTCTAGCTCGGGAGTGACTTGTTGTTGATATTTGGAACAAAAAGTCTATGGTTAGGTGGAATGTTCATCCTCTGAATCTGGTTGTACAACTATTATAAAAACATAAGTTTTTTATACTATGTCTCAGTTATATTGATGGTTTAATTTGTTGTTCTTTAATTATGTGTTTGAAATGATCTATATGTTGTGCTATGTGAGTAGATTAGTTTCTTTAATGTTTTAAATTATTGTTTTTAAATGTGTGGGTGTTTTAGGAAGATGATTTGTGTTTAAATTAATGGTATCAAGACTTTTTTATGGGTTTAGAAGTGTAGGAAATTAAAAAATAACCCTCTAACTCAAAGACATATGCATAGACTACGTTCCAACTCCAAAACCGACTGACTAGAAAATATCAAACCACTCTTTTTGTTATATTAGTTTGTGTGAATTGTATTTTGGTATGCAAAATTCACAGTGTAGAGGATTTATATTAAGTAAGGAGGTTTTACATTGAGATACTAATTATGAGTGATAAGGCTTTGCATGAGATCAAAGCAATGTGGAAATTGTATACATTTCAATTTATTTCATGTTGTGTTAGTATGCCATATCGACTACATTTGATTAACACAACTTAAAATGTATTGGAATTGCTTATCCCTTACCTCAATTGACCAAGTAACATAGACTATGCATCCATGGAAGGATGGGGAGAGGATGCATGATGCCAATAATTAGAAGGGGAAAATTTAATGTAAGACAGAGTGAGACAAATATTTTTAGGGGGTGACATGTCTTAATGAGTGAGTGGTTACAAAACATGTGTGATTGGATGACAATAATAAGGCTACAAAAAGATATAGTTACATGAGTGGTATTTTAAGTCATAAGGGTTGTGTTATCACATAAACTTGTCAAAGCCTTAAGGGTTTGTGGTTTCTACCTAAGTCTGTATTTTTTCTTGTTTCTCCTCCTTTTACAGACCTGATTGTAAGTCTTCCCTCTCAGCTTGTAACTTTTCTTTTGTTTTCCTTCACCCGTTTGATCGACCTATTTTTTCTTATCATCCTGTCTAAGATGTATCAGCCCTCAACCTTTCTGTTCTCTCTTAGGCCAATCATTCCCCACTTCATCTCTGTCTTTGATATTTTGTTTTCCCGAGCCCTCAACCAGTCATTCAAGTAAACCACATGGGCCACATTCGTGATAACATGCATAGCACTTGAAACAGTATGATATCAACTCAAATAAAGTGAGCGAGCAAGATCAACCTTCGACGATGGAGATCCATCAGTCAGATTGGATTGATGACCATTGGGTGATTGGGATCATATAGTTACACCAATTTTAGCGTCAAACAGAGGTGTGAAATCACAAGGTCAATCCTAGACGTTGGTATGGGGAAGGATGAGTGATGCAAGATTAGCATTTCGTGGTTTTGTGAGATGGAGCAGTCAAGGAGAAAAGTCATCAAAACTTGCGAAATGCGAAATCGTGAAAATATCGTAGCTGTTGATAAAAGGAGATATCTGGACTGTTAGATCATCTTTTCACGATTTCGTGAGTTGGGAAAGTAGGAGGGTAGAGTCTTGAAGACTCGTGACATGCAAAGTCTTGAAATGATCTTCGCCATCCATTCCAGAAAGACATGCGGTGTAGGATCAACATGGAGAAGGTTGTTTCGGGGAGATGAAGTGAGAAATGTCGATGACCCAAGGTCCTGAAATGTCGATGTTCATCAAGGCCATCTGATGTAAAGGGATACATGTTGCCCAATCCAAACAATCGCTCTTTCGCGACTCAAAAATTTTAGGAGGGATCACAATCGCAAACTCACGAAGCGTGAAATCGCGAAGCACTTGGGAATTAGGCACATGGTCGTAGCCCAAGTTCAGATGAAAAGGAGCCACGCATGGGATCAAAGAGATCGAGTTGGTCACAGAGAAAGATCTGTGTGACCTCGAGGTGCCATATTTGACTCGAAGGAGTCGTGAGATCACCTAGGACATTCATGGGTGTCAGGCCTCACCCTGATCCCGATGAAAGTAGTTAATGAAAATGGGGAAGGTGGTTGAAACCTCATTTCATCACATAAACAGAAAGCATGGAAAAGCTGGCCGCGGAGGGTAAACAGTCAGCCGAAAGTTTCCCTGTCATGGATTTTCTTGTGAAGCCCATACTACGTCGGATATTGTGTCTGACAAAAGAAATGCAAGTGCAATTTGATAGAGAAAGATGCAGACACCAATCCTTGAATGAAATTGCTCAAACGCGCTTATGAAGGGAGCTAGTAATTCCGAGTATAAAAAGTTAGTTTTGATATTTTGTTGGGGTCGATGGTTGAGCTATGATCTCAATTTGTAAAGCTTTAATGAAACCTCTGATTCTTTGGTTATGTATTGTGATTTGAGATTTCTTTTTTAATGACAGTCAACTCTCTTTTCATCTCTTTTGCTTCTGATATTGAAGACTCGGGCATGGGTGATCCAATTGAGTTGTTGTGACTGTATTGTAATGTATGTTTGATTTACAGTATTGTTGTGGCATTTTTAGTTTTCTAAGGTTTTGGATTCAAAGAGATCTTGTATTTGAAGATTTTCCTCCTTAGGCTGCTGGAAGACTAGATGTCCATAGTATACCTCTACATTACCTTCTCAAATTCTTCTTCCTACTCACCCTTTATACAACTTACTGACTGAAGTTAGGTCAAGACCTCACCTATTTTCACATATCAGCCAAGTTTTCTGAGTTAAAACGATATTATGTTGAGCCTGTATCCATTAGACCCCATTTAAATTTATTCGTTGTGACATAAAATTGATGGGTACTGGGCTTACCTCTACTGCAATCCAGAGGTGACTTCTAGTGCTAACATTTATGGCGTCGTTGCTGGGGACAAATTGAATATTTTCCTTGGGATTGAAAGAAAAATCTTACTAGTCCTAAAGGTGCATCAGAACTTAGTACATCAAATATTGCAACTATGCACCTGGTGACTCCATTGATGTGAATCCATTGGCAACTCCACTATTTCATCTATGGCTTCTAGAGGAAAACACACAAGGTATACTCCACAACTTCCTCTAACCACACCTGAAGCTGAGCCAGAGAAAATTATCAGAAAGGGAAAGGCCCTTCGAGAAAGTAATTCTATTGTTGAACCAGGTATTTCTAATTATTTTCATTATCCTCTTGTAGAAACTCTAATATATTCTTCTCATTTTTCTATTATATCGTCTATTGGAGTTTCCCGAAGTTTAAAGTTTGGGAGTGTCCCTGTTGAGTTTTCTCCTCCTGGTTTCAGATTGGAAGGAGAAATATTTGTCACCCCTATTTACCCTGAGATTGTACCTTGTTCTAGATCCCCAACCTCAGAATTTTTTCCCTCTCCAGGCTTTACCACCCCTCCTCCTATTACTATTGTTGCTACTACAGAAGTGGAAACCTCTGCTCCCTTAAGCCCTGAAGACTTTTCTCCAAGTCCTCTGATGTTTCCCTTTCCTCCCAGAAGCCTACCTCCAATCTCCCCTACTCAAACTCCATCCCCTCCTAGTTCTCCTCCACCTATCATCCCTATGGAAGGAGATAATCCCCACAGAAATAGAATGGACGCTATAGTTGTTGCTAGATACACCCCTCTCGTTTTTCCTCAACCTCTTAATGTCCTCCCAGTTGGTGGCTACCTTAAGCAACTGCTTAAGTTCAATGAGGAGGGAAATATTACTGTAGAGGAGCACCTTAAAACTTTCTATAGTTATGCTGATAACTATGTCATAGTAGATGAAGATGTATGGATGAGGATTTTTGTCCACAGTCTTGATGGAGAAGCCAGGAAGTGGTTTCGGGTCCTGACACCTGGATCCATTGATGGGATCAAGGATTTAGATGATGTCTTCTTGAGACAATGGGGGGATAAAAAATATTTCATGTATTATATCACCAAGTTCGGGTCCCTACAGAGAAAAGAGGGAGAGTCTATCTCTGACTTATCCAAAAGATTCAACAAAATGTACAATAAGATCCCTGCTGAGATAAATCCTACAGAAGCCTCTGCCAAAATTACCTATGCCAGTGCTTTTGACCCTGATTTCTACCTCTTGTTAAGAGATATAAGAGCTACCTCCTTGGATCATATGCAAGATGTAGCCTTGGAAGTAGAGTCTAACATATTGACAGTTGACCGACTCAGGAATAAGGCTGATAGAGATAGAGGAAGGGGAAGATATGAAGCCTCAACCTCCAGTTCCTATGCCCTCCCCCCTCAAATGGATGAAATAACCAAGTTACTAAAATTACTTTCATCTAGAATGGAAAGGTTAGAATTGGAGGGAAAAAAGACACACGAAAATCCTCAAAATGTTGATAAAAAAGGCAACTTCAAGAGGCCGAATAACAATGCTCCTCAGATGACGCAAAGAGAGCCTCATAACAAAGACAAGGATGATTAGAAAGTCCAAACCCCTCTTCAGAACAACCTTGTCACAGAGGATGACAGAGAGGAAGAAGACCTTGACCCAAAAATCCATTGTCTTGAAGATACACCCTCTTCTCCTCACTTAACTCAAGCAACGTATGAGGAGTCTCTCATGGATATCCAATTAAATGAATTGAACAAGAGGGATCGGGCCAGCGACAACCCAAATAGATACAACCTTAGGTATAATAAGAAATATGGGAAGTATGCCATCTCTGATTAGCCTCCCAGAGCAGACAAGCCCGCCAAAGATGCGATAAGCAATAGAAAGGATAAGAAAACACAGAATCCCCCACCAGTAGCCAAAGGTCCTACATTAGATTTAAAGGAAATTCTAAAGCCCCCCTTCTATTTTAGCTTTGAACATGAAATTCATAATATTAGGATCCCTATACACCTTTCGAAGTTGGTCAAGCATGAAGACTTTAAGAGATCCCTATCTAAATTGTTGTTTCTTGAACCTTTGTATCAGCCCTCAGACTCAATCAATTTGCAAGACGAGAAGCCATCAATCATCTTAGGTCCCATGGTAGAAGATAGAGACGATTCATCCCCTCCCTTCTACACATCACTGAACATACATGACAAGGTACTGCATAATTATCTGATGGATTCAGGGGCCTCCCATAATCTCATGCCGAAAAATGTTATGGAAGAACTGGGACTAGAAATCACAAGGGATTATCATGACTTGTATGTTGAGATTTGGGTACCTTGGAAAGTGGTCCCCATGTGCTTATGAGTCTCTAAGCACAAAGGGGGAAGACTATTACCCTCATACTTTACTTTATGATTCTAATTTCACTTTGACTTAGGAGTTTTAAGTCAAAAGTGA
>ML779842.1:483551-508579 GCA_009831015.1 Picea engelmannii | reverse complement strand
TTGATCTCACCCATTGATTAGACTTGGCTAGATCTAATCTAGGCCATTGATATTTTAGGGTTGGCATGAGGAGGCTAAAGAGAGGGTAAAGGCATTTTGGAGACTCATTCTTCACTTGTGATTTTTGGAGAAGAGAAGAGGGGTGCATTTCTTGAGGAGAAGGAGGGTGCACTTCATGAGGGTTTGCGTAAAACCCTTGAGAGATTGAGGATAAGATTGAGGTTGGTTTGAGCTTGCATGGAGAGTATTTCCATCGAGTCATAGCCTTTACTTCTAAGAGGAGGCATGTATATGGAGGAGGGGCGCATCTTGAGGAGGAGGGGAACATTTATTATCCTTCATTTGCTCATCAGGAGAGGAGGACTTGTCAGATCAGGATGAGGTCTAATGCATAGGGAGAGGAGAGCTTGGGTGCTTTTTTTTGTGGCAAGAGACATTCGGTTTATGGCTCAGTTTATTTCTAGTGATCATTTCTACTAGGAGGGGGGCGCACATGTTGAGGGGACTGGAAGATACCTGGTAGAAGATCTGCTTGGAGGATTCGAGCTCTGACAGTTTCAGTGGAAATGTAGCACAGGAGAGGAAATTCTTGTGGAGGGATTTATTCATTGGGTTACTGATGAGCTAGGGCACTTCAGTTCAGTATAAAGGGAAACAAAGAGAGAGGGCACACCACAGTTTGGGCACCTCTTTCTCTGGTTCGTGTGGCAAGGCTTGTGAGGAGCTTTCTATGTATATAGGTTCCATTGTATTTCATTACTTCTTGTATCTCTTTCTTTAATCATCATTATATAGACAAATATCCCAAACTGGTTTTCCCCGGGGGGGTTTTGATCCAGGGTCATGTTGACCAAAAATACCTGTGTCAAATTTATGCATGTTTAGAAGTGTAGATCATCATTTTAAAGTTCAAGATCTAGAGGTAGTGTTATGTGTTTTAAGTTATATTTCATGTGCTAACATTGAGATAATAAAACACTTGCAAGGGAACCTTAAAAGAGCACTTAACCTATAAAACATTGAGAAGAAAGTGGGATGATTGTTTGTTGTCCTAAAACAGAAAAAGAAGACAACCATACAGTTGAAACTTGGAGCCATACTAAGGTCAAGGACATACCTTAGATGGCAGCCTCATAGGACCTCAGAAAATTTCTACATGGTATCAGAGCCAAAGGTGGCTTAGACTTGCTGATTTTGGAGCACTTTTTGGGCAGTTTGGAGAAGTTTTTATATCAGATTTGTTGGCTGTTTTGGATAGCAAGTTTATAGTCCAAAATAGTGGGTTAACTTCAGATATGAAGGTACCTCTCTTTCATTGCCAGTTTCACAGCTCAGGGCATATTTTGGACAACTAGTTTACAGTGTTGGTGGACAGTTGTGGGCAGATTTCTTGGGCTGATTTTTTACACTTGTGGACAACCTCTTTTCACACCTATGTGGATAGGAGTGAGGCTATAGAGATGACCTCTTTTCACACCTAGAGATTAGGAGCGAGGTCATGGATTCACTTGCCTCTTTTTACACCTGTGTTGATAGGAGTGAGGCAACGTTCCTTTGCATTGGTAGCATCAGAGTGAGTGCAGCTGGCAGACATGTCAGTATCTCAGATGCACGTGGAGGAAAGGCTAGCTGGGGCTAGAAATTGGTCGTCTTTGAAGGAAAGGATGGTCATTGTCTTAGAGGACCTTGAGCTATGGGACATAGTTGAGGTAGTTGTTCCCCCCATTCCTGTCACTGCTCCCATCTTGGTGGCAGAATTCAGAAAAAGGAACAGCAAGGCAAAGAGGATCATATGTGATGCTGTGAGAGATCACATTATTCCCCACTTGACTGGGAAGACTTGTGCATATGAGATGTGGGAATCTTTGTGCAAGTTGTACGGGAGCTCTAATGAGAACCGGATTATGGTTCTTCATGACCGACTGAGGGGCATTCACATGCTTGAGGACGAGTTAGTTACTTCATTCCTTGGAAGATACACATAGATCAGAGACAAGTTGGAATCCATTGGAGAGGTTGTGAACCCTAACTCTTTGGTGAGGAAAGCTATGAATAGCTTCGCCAAACCATGGGGTCCATTTGTATGGGGCATTGTTTCTAGGGAGATTATGCCTACATGGGAGAGGATGTGGGATGACTTCATCCAGGAGGAGATTAGGCTTACAGCCGAGGCTTCTGGACAACAACAGCACTAGCAGCGGATAGTTTCTAGTGATGAGAACCCTTCTCTTTGGACAAAGGGCAAGAAGAAGACCGGTCATGGAGGTCAACAACGTCCCAAGTTTGGGGCCCCACCACAGGTAGGAGAGAACAACAACAACAGTGGGAAGAGGAGAGACATGAGCACAGTGAGATGCTTTTCTTATGGAGAGATGGGTCACTATGCAGGACAATGTCCCAAGAAGAAGAAGAAGCAGCAGGATGGGTCAACAACAACAATAGAGGAGATAGAGTTCAGTGATCGGTTTGCCAGAGATTGTGCATTCATTGCTACTTTATCTACCATTACACCATCCATCATTAGTTGGGGAGACCGAGTTGATGAGGACTACCTAACGCACATCAATGATTTAGAGGGAGATGATACTCAGTGTCCTTGGACATCTTTAGAGTGGGTGCCTGGTCCACCCAGTATAGCTACAGTTTCAGAGCAACCGAGTAGACAGAGAGTTGATGCTACAACTTCAATGTATCAGAGGATGATGAGGAGGAGTAGCAGGGCACCACAGAGACTTGAGCTTCACATGTCTTATGATATGGGAAGATCAGGTTCTAGATCCACTTTAGGTGGAGGTGACTTGGCGAGAGACCACGTTGATGACTCTTGGTGAGAGACCAAGAGGGGGAGACTCTTGGTGAGATGCCAAGAGTATAGACTCTTAGTGAGAGGCCAAGAGTAGGAGGAAATCCTTGGTGGCAGACCAAGGTGGAGATCTTGGTGTGATGTCGAGTTCTAGATGATTTTGGATAGATGGAGAGTTAGTGCCATTTATAGATCATACAGATTGAGTAGATCTGTGACAGAGTCCACTTTCAGTGATCAGGGTATAGCCATACTCATCGAGCATATGCCAGGAGGCAACCATGTCCATTACAGGGATGAGATTGGTGGTGACGAGCACTTTCCTCGGTAAGAGGGAGTGTTGAGATTTGGGTACCTTGGAAAGTGGTCCCCATGTGCTTATTAGTCTCTAAGCACAAAGGGGGAAGACTATTACCCTCATACTTTACATAATGATTCTAATTTCACTTTGACTTAGGATTTTTAAGTCAAAAGTGAAATATGTCACTTAAGTCATAAAGTGACAATTAATTCACAATGTGGGTGAATTAATAGACATAAAGCAACTAAGGAAAGTGGGTTTCCTTAGTGAGATTTTTGGAGTTGATCTCACCCATTGATTAGACTTGGCTAGATCTAATCTAGGCCATTGATCTTTTAGGGTTGGCATGAGGAGGCTAAAGAGAGGGTAAATGCATTTTGGAGACTCATTCTTCACTTTTGATTTTTGGAGAAGAGAAGAGGGGTGAATTTCTTGAGGATATGGAGGGCGCACTTCATGAGGGTTTGCATAAAACCCTTGAGAGCTTGAGGAGAAGCTTGAGGTTGTTTTGATCTTGCATGGAGAGCATTTCTGTCACACACCCACTACAACAAGTTAAATTTTTCATTTTTTTCTTCGAGGAACAGAATCCTCAAGACTTATATGGGGCCTAGCGCAGACCCTCTCTTCCCTTATCCTCCTCCAAACGAACATAAGATGGCCTTAGCGCAAGTGCCTTTCGCAACTCACGAGTCGGGAATCAAGACTCTTGACTCCCCTTTCTCCAAACACCGATACCCAAGATACTATACGGGTATGGCTCTCTCCTCTCTAGCACCTGCTACATGTAACTGTAGGCTAGGAAAAACACTAGCACCACTCGCAGCCTCGCCAGTTGAGGTGATGAGCTCTTGTGCTCCTCCTTCGTGAATCCTCGAGATGTGAGAGGTTAATGTTGCGTGGATTCTGCCAAAGTGACGTGCACATGCCACTTGTCAACCTCGTTATACTCTACTCATGAGCCATGTCACTGTCACCCATTGCATGAGATCTTGACTCTCGGTGTTTCATGGCCTTAGCGATCAAGGTGCAACTTCTTCATCCTGCGAAACCCCGAGCCACAATAAGTCAACAGTGGGTTGACTCTTTTCCAGTGTGACACATGTCCACCACTGATTACCCCCTTCCTAGGTTAAATACTAGCATTACTCGCATCTCACAAATTCACGAGTTGGAGTGTTGAGCTCTCATGCTCCTCGTTCACGAGTTCTCGAGATACGATAAGTCAACAATGGGTTTACTCCTTCCCAAGCGACATGTGTCCATCACCTGTCACCCATTCCCACCTTTCTCTGGGCACTTGTTTTTATGCCACCTGTTGACCATGCAGTCCCCACTTACGAATGGGTCACATGTTTGCACGAGCCCTCGACACTCGGCACTTCGTGACTTTCACAATCAAAAAATAACTCTCTCAAGTTCCAAACCCCCGATAGGCGATACCCACGAAGGTTCTGATCCAACGGTCCTCCTGTGCCTTGGATCCAACAGTCATAATCACATCACGATCTCATGAATCATGAGTTCATGCAGCCCTACCCTTGACCACTTCGAGTCATGAGTCAACGAAATGTTGCTCTCCTACCTATACAAAGGCTAATATCGACGATCATTAGGGCTCCGTCAGATCCTTGGATCTACGGTCTGGGATCCCATTGCTCCATGCGAAGGCTAAAAGGGTCGAGGTGTTAATGCATGTGCTCCTTATCTAGATCCATCAGTCTCGACAAATTTGGGGTATCCCGAAAGGATTCCAACCATTCATCAACCAAGTAATGGGGTGTTCTCTCTCTTTCTCTAATTGGGCTCGCTATCCCTTCTGAGCTTGAATCACGAAATTCAACTTCTCGGGGCTTCAAACTCCTATGACTCTGAGACCTTAGAGAGATACCCTTTCGGCCCCAGACTTAACCATTTTTACAGAAACCAACGATGACATATAAGCATACACATGCATCCATTATTTCCAGTTTAAAACACCAGGCAATCAGTCTACACAGAAATCATTATGGGCATATAAACAAAAGCATGCATTCATGATATTCAGTTCAAAATACAAGGTATAAAACACTTATCAGATCTACCAGGCATCTGCAAATATTGAGAGGGGTGCTTGTTTCCACCCAACTGTAGGCTCAGTGACTCCAAACGGATTTACCACTAGCCACCCCCGAGCAAGACCATGATGCTTTAAGGTTTAGTCTCCTACTTCCATCTCAATGGAAGTCAAGGACGAAGGTTACTCTCCTTCTCCTGATGTAGGAAAATAATCTAGGATGAAGGTTACTCTCCTTCTCTTGGTATTTATAACTCCCTGTGTTTCCAGGGTTTCTCTAGTCTCTTTTGTGATCCCCGTCACACGCACTGCTCTCTCCCTTACCGCATTTCCTCTCTTGCCAATTTCTGTCTGCAAGGTTGCGTGTGGCGTGAATTCTGCCATCTATGGTCAGGTATGAGTGCTGTTATATATGGATGGTTCACCCGCATCCCCTCATTAACTCTTGAGAAGCCTCCCCACCTACCAATCTGACGAGAAATCCATTCCAGGATCAGAGAGTTGCTTTGGTTTGTGAGAAAGTATAAACCAGTACAGTACTGGCTTGGTGGAAGTTAATGCAACCATTCTAGGTCCCTTCCACCACCTCTCATTATCCATTGTGGTATCTTTTAGCACATCCCACTCCCAACAGTCATGCAACACATATTCATAACATAATTTACATTCATCGACCTTTTATACAAAGGTCCTTCAAATCAAACATTCACATCTTTGAGTTTTCCATAGTTCTTGGCCAACATAGTTATTTTTACAGACTGGGGGAAACAGGGTGTTACAATTTCCCCCCCTTAAAGGAACATCATCATCGATGTTCTATCTATCAACATGACGTGTATGTACAGAAGTAAAAAAAATCGGATATGCTTGTTTCATGGCATCTTCCATTTCCCACGTAGCCTCATCTGGGCCAAAATGTTTCCACTGCACCTTGACCTGTGCAATGGTTTGGTTCCTGAGTGGGGTTTCCTTTCTGTCCAGTATGCATTGAGGTTCTGGCAGGAATTCTCCCTCTGGTTCCACCTGGATCACGGACCAGTCAATTATATGATTAGAATCATGTACATATCTCTTCAATAATGAAACATGGCAAACATTATGTGCTTTTACTGTGGGAGGAAGTGCTAGCCTATAGGCTACAAGTCCCACTCTATATAGAACTTCAAAGTGTCCACAATATTGAGGTGCCAACTTGGCACAAGCTTCCATCCTCAAGGAACTCTTCCTGGGCCTAACTCTGAGATATGCATGGTCTCCCGTCTTGAATTCTCTTGGAGTTCTCTTTCGGTTGGCGTAATTTTTTTGTTTGTTCTAAGCGACCTTTAGATTTTGTTTTATCTAAGTCACTTGTTGTTCCATTTCTTTCAACATATCAGGTCCAATATTAACTCTGTTCATGGGATTACTCCAACTGATTGGAGTATTGCACGGTCTACCATAGAGGACTTCAAAAGGGCTCATCTTCAGGGATTCCTAGTAGCCATTGTTGTAGGCGAATTCCACCAGTGGCAAGAAATCTTCCCACTTTTTGGGTTGATGCATTACATGCATCCTTAGCATGTCCTCTAATATTTGGTTCACTCTTTTCATCTGTCTATCGGTTTGAGAATGATAGGCTGTGCTAAAAAATAATTTGGTCTCTAGACCAACCATCAAGGATTTCCAAAAGTTGGAAGTAAATTTTGTGTCTCTGTCAGACACGATCTCTTTAGGCATACCATGTAGTCTGAATATCTCCTTCATGAATACGTTGGCGATGTCTATTGCCTTGCAAGTCAACTTGATGGGGATAAAATGAGCAGAATTGCTCAATTTATCCACCACTACCATGATGGAGTCATTCTGTTTGGTTGAGGTTGGTAATCCGGTGATGAAATCCATGGAGATAGTTTCCCATTTCCACTCTAGGATTGGCAGGGGTTGTAATAATCCTGCTCGATGTCGGTGTTTTGCTTTAACCTATTGGCATTCTATGCATTTGGCTAAGTACTCGGCTATGTCTTTCTTCAATCCAGGCAAATAGAATTGTTTCCTGGTGGCTATGATCATCTTCTGGTATCTTGGATGACCAGTATATGGCCTTTTATGTAGTTCATCCATTATGAACCTCTTCAAGTCGTCACAATCTGGAATATACAACCTGTTCCTATAAGTTAGTAGACCTCCATCTATCATCTGGTAGCCTTTGTACATTATTCATGTGGGTTCTTTCTCCAGGTACGAGGTCATGGTCTGGAAAAATGTGTTTATTTCTTGTGCATTCCTGACTCTTTCCTTGACATTCATCTCGCAGGTGCTCACCGCTGCCAGATGAATCATTTTCATACTTCTACTAAGGGCATCAACCACCTTATTTTCCTTTCCCTTGATATGTTTGATTTCAAAATCAAATTCACTAAGAAGGGCCATCCACTTAGCTTGTCTAACATTGAGTTTTGGTTGGTCAAATAGATATCGCAATCCATAGTGGTCTGTCATAAGTACAAATTTCCTTCCCAGGAGGTAATGCCTCCACATTTTTAAGGTGTGCACTATGGCGGCCAGTTCTAGATCATGGGTCACATAGTTGACTTCGTGCTCATTCAATTTTTGGGATTCATAGAAGACTACACCTCCTCCTAGCATAAGGACTCCTCCGAGCCCTTCCTTGCAGGCATCTGTGCACACGAGGAAGTCATTCTCGGTATCAACGATCTTCAACATGGGTGCATGGGTCAGAAGATGTTTTAGGGATTGAAATATTTCTTCACATTCTTGTGTCCATGTGAATTTAGCTCCCTTCTTCTAGAGGGCAGTGATTGGACAACCAATCTTGGAGAATCCTTTTATAAATCTCCTATAGTATCCTGCTAAGCCCATAAAGGATCTGATATCTGAAACATCCTGTGGGGTAGGCCATTCCATGATAGACCTGATCCTGTCAGGGTCTACTGCTACTCCTTCATCGGATATGACATGGCCCAAGTAATGTATTTTCTTTTGGAAAAAGTCACACTTGTTGAATTTGGCATAGAGTTGATGTTCTCTTAGCACTTGAAGCACAAGTCTAAGATGTTCCTCATGTTCCTCTCTATTCTTGGAGTAACTTAATATATCATCAATAAAAACCA
The DNA here is from genome assembly GCA_009831015.1 of Picea engelmannii. NCBI lineage: Eukaryota > Viridiplantae > Streptophyta > Pinopsida > Pinales > Pinaceae > Picea > Picea engelmannii. The sequence continues at coordinate 500,309 of ML779842.1, read as the reverse complement.
ATACAAATTTGTCTAGGAATTTGTTGAGAACATTGTTCATCAATAACATAAAAGTGGCAGGGGCATTGGTTAATCCAAATGGTACTACCAAAAACACATAGTGACCGTATCTCATCCTGAAGGCAGTTTTGTGGATGTCTTCACCCTTGATTCATACTTGATGGTATCCAGATCTCAAGTCAATCTTTGAGAAGATGTAAGAACCTCCCAATTTATCGAACAGGTCATCGATTCGGGGTAAGGGGTACTTGTTCTTTATGGTTACCTTATTGAGTTGTCTATAATCTATGCACAGTCAGAGGGTACCATCTTTCTTCTTTACAAACAGAACTGGTGTTCCCCATGGAGACACGCTGGGCTGGATATAGCCTTTGTCCATCATTTCTTTTAGTTATAATTTAAGCTCAACTAGCTCGGGTGTGCTCATCCTGTAGGGTGTCTTAGACAATGGCACCGCTCCCGGTGCAAGTTTTATCGAGAAGTCAATGTCCCTTCTCGGAGGTAGACCCGATACCTCTTCCAAAAATACATCTCTATATTCTCTTAGTGTGGGGTGGTCTTCAAGGCTTGGTTTGTCATCTTCAATTGATTCCAACACCTGTATCGCATAAAGTAGACATCCCTTTATACAATACTTTCTCATTTGAAGGGCTGATATTCGTCTCACTGAGACATGTTTTTGGATCCCTCGAAGGGTTATCCTTCTTCCTTTTTCACCTACACATTCTAAAGTTTTATGGTAATAGTCCATTTTGGATTTATATGTGGCTAGCCAGTCCATACCAATCAACAGGTCATATGATCCTAGGGGTAGTATGTTAAGGGTTGCTTGGGTGGGGAATTCACCCATAGTGAATTGGCAAGCTGGTATGACCTTTGCTACCTTTCTTTTGGTGCCAATGACTAACTGTACCAACCATGGCTTGGCATGTTTATGTGGCTATAATTTACACTTATCAACAGCCTTAGGGGCTATATAACTCAAATTTGAACCAGGGTCAATTAGAATAGACACTAAATGGTTGGTGATCATACCTTCCATCTCCACCACTGAATCTTGGTGGTCAACTTGTTTATTACCCAAGACTGCATAAATTTGTGGCACACTCCTGGCCACACTATTGACGGTGGTAGCTTCTTGAACATTGTAAATTCTCCAACAGGTCTATTGTCGTTGCGGGCAGTCCCTTAGTAGATGTTCTTCTCCACAACCCCAAAATTTCAAGGGTTCTCTCTTTGGGTTATCAATCTTTCTTGGGGTAGACCCAGAAGGTTTATTTTTTCTTTGGGAGGGGTAATTTTGTTGGTGTACACTTCGTGTTGGGAAGCTCATCCTTGAGTCCTTCTTATAGTTTTTAAATCTTGGGGATTTAAACCCCTTTTTCTGGAATCCTGAACTATTCTTCTGCTTCCAGTTTTCGCGAGGTTCTGTTCGATGCCCCAGCTATTCGTAACAATATCTTGCCTTTTGGATAGTGTCTTCTAGGGTCTTTGGCTCATCAAACTCAATCTTGTTCTGATAGTCCTTAGGTAGTCCACTAACGAATCATTTCACCTTTTCCTTTTCTACTTTTATATAAGGTACGTACCTCAGCAACTCGAGGAATTTGCTGATATATTTCTCTATGGTGAGTTGCCCGAGTTTGAGTTCATAGAATTCTTTAGTCTTCTCGTCGAAATACTTTTCCGACAGATACTTCTTTCTGAAGTATTTCTCAAACCATTCCCATGATAGGTCCTCTTCGTGAATCCCTTTTACATTCTTAAGGTCTTCCCACCAAATGGAAGCCTTTCCATTCAAGTTGAAAGTGGCTACTCGGGCCTTCAAGTTTTCTGAGAAATCATGGACTCTAAAATACTTCATTATTCCAAGTAGCTAGGCCTCCGCTTCCTCCCCTTTCTTTATTTCCCCGTCGAAAGAGGGTGGTTTAGCTTTCTTGAATTCTTCTAGATTGTGACTTTTGGAATGCTTTCACTTCTTCTGTTTCTTTTGGGAATAAGAACTAGTTCTACTGCTAGAATATTCCTCCAAAACGCCAGTTTTCTTTCCAGAGGAATCGTCCGATGCTTGTCCCTTATCTCTGGGGTGGACATTTCTCGAGGTGCTCTTCCTAGTGTGGCCACTTAAAAGACCATGTTTCCGTATCTTAGGTGGACTTTGACTTTTCTTTATCTGTTGTCGGTCTGTGTGACTGGTGTTAGGTTCATGCTGCAATTGTCTTTGTATGTCGGATAAACTTTGCAGCAAGACTGCATTGATTTCTATCTGCTTCTCTTGCTCTTTTCTCAACCTCTGGTTATTGGACTTGCAGCTCTGTAGTTCGACCATGAGGCTTCTCACAGTCTCAGATAGATCAATAGGGGTCTCTACAATTATCCTTTCATTAGAATCTTCATCTCTATTGTGGGAGCCATCCCCCACTTCGTGGTGCATCACCATTCTATGCGTTTGCAGTTTCCCACGGTTGATCGTCCGCTTGTTGTGCAAGAAAAACACTAATTGTTGGTCAACATTATATTCATTCACAATCAACGCATAATTCATATTTTTCAAATGCATACACACAATAGGAATTTTCATTCTTAACTTCAACTTTTGCTAAAGGGGTTCAGATAGAAGGTTACTCCTTCTAAGAGTACTTCAAATGGAATTTTTGCGCAACTCGTTCATGAGCCCAAGCAGGCCAAGTGTTGTAACCATGATCTAATACCAATTTGTCACATACCCACTACAACAAGTTACATTTTTCATCTTTTTCTTCGGGGAATAGAGTCCTCGAGACTTCTATGGGGCCTAGCATAGACCCTCTCTTCCCTTATCCTCCTCAAACGACCACAAGCTGGCCTTAGCACAAGCACCTTTCGCAACTTGCGAGTCGGGAATCAAGACTCTCGACTCCCCTTTCTCCAAAAACTGATACCTGAGATACTATACGGGTATGGTTCCCTCCTTGCTAGTGACTGCTACATGTAACCGTAGGCTAGGCCAAACACTAGCACCACTCACAACCTTGCCAGTTGAGGTGTTGAGCTCTCGTGCTCCTCTTCGCGAATCCCCGAGATGCAAGAGGTCAATGCTGCATGGATCCTGCCAAAGCGATGCACACATGCCACTTGTCAACCTTGTTATACTCTAATCATGAGCTGTGTCACCACCATCGATCGCACGAGACCTCAGCTCTCAGCTTTTCATAGCCTTAGCGATCAAGGTGCAACTTCTTCATCCTACGAAACCCTGAGCCACGATAAGTCAACAGTGGATTGACTCTTTTCCAGTGTGACACATGTCCACCACTAGTTACCTGCTTCTTAGGTTAAATACTAGTGTTACTCGCATCTTGCGACTTCACGAGTTTGAGTGTTGAGCCCTCATGCTCCTCCCTCACGAGTTCTCGAGACATGATAAGTCAACAATGGGTTTACTCCTTCCTAGGCGACATGTGTCCATCACTTGTCACCCATTCCCAGCTTTCTCTGGGCACTTGTTGTTATGCCACCTATCAACCACATGGTCCCCACTTACGGAGGAGTCACGTGTTTGCACAAGCCCTTGGCACTTGATACTTCACGACTTCTATAATAAAAAATAAACTCTCTCAAGTTTCGAACCCCCGATAGGAAATACCCACGAAGGTTCTGATCCAGCGGTCCTCCTGTGCCTTGGATCCAACGGTCATAATCACATCATGATCTCACGAATCATGAGTTCATGAAGCCCTACCCTTGACCACTCCAAGTTGCAAGTCAACGAAATGCTTCTCTCCTACCTATACAAAGGCTAAGATCGATGATCATTAGGGCTCCGTCAGATCCTTGGATCTATGGTCCGAGATCCCATCACTACGTGCGAAGGCTGAAAGGGTCAAGGTGTTAACACCTACACTCCTCTAAATCCATTGGCCTCGATAGATCTGGGGTATTCCTAAAAGGGTTTTGATCTTTTTTCAACCAAGTAATGGGGTATTCTCTCTCTTTCTATAATTGGGCTCGCTATCCCTTCTGATATTGAATCATTAAATTCAACTTCTCGGGGCTTCAAAATCCCATGACTCCAAGACCTTAGAGAGATACCCTTTCGACCCCAGACTTAACCACTTTTACATAAACCAACGATGACATATAAGCATACACATGCATCCATTAGTTCTAGTTTAAAACACTGGGCAATCAGTCTACACAAAAATCATTATGGGCATATAAACACAAGCATGCATTCTTGATATTCAGTTCAAAATACAAGGTCTAAAACACTTATCAGATCTACTAGGCGTGATGCAACTGCTAAGAGGGGTGCTCATTTCCACCCAACCGTAGGCTCAATGACTCCAAATGGATTTACCACTAGCCACCACCGAACTAGACCATGATGCTTTGAGGTTCAGTCTCCTACTTCCAGATCAATGGAAGTCAAGGACAAAGGTTACTCTCCTTCTCCTGATGTAGGAAAATAACCCAAGACGAAGGTTACTCTCCTTCTCCTAGTATTTAGAACTCCCTGCATTTCCAGGGTTTCTTCAGTCTCTTTTGTGATCCTCGTCGTGCGCACTGCTCTCTCCCTTACCACATTTCCTCTCTTGCCAATTTTTGTCCGTAAGGTTGCATGTGGCGCAAATTCCATTGTCCGTGGTCAGGTCTGAGGGTTGTTACATATGGGTGGTTCACCCCCATCCCCTCATTAACTCTTGAGGAGCCTCCCCACCTACCAATATGATGGGAAATCCATTCCAGGATCAAAGAGATGCTTTGATTTGTGAGAAAGTATAAACCAGTAAAATACTGGCTCGGTGGAAGTTAACGCAACCATTCCAGGTCCCTTCCACCACCTCTCATTAGCCATCGTGGTCTCTTTTATCACATCTCCCTCCCAACAATCATGCAACACATATTCATAACATAATTTACATTCATCGACCTTTTATACAAAGGTCCGTCAAATCAAACATTCACATCTTTGAGTTTGCCATAGTTCTTGGCCAACATAATTATTTTTACCGACTGGGGGAAACAGGGTGTTACAATTTCCATGGAGCCATAACCTTTACTTCTGAGAGGGATCATGTATATGGAGGAGGGGCGCATCTTGAGGAGGAGGGGTACATTTATTATCCTTCATTTTCTCATCAAGAGAGGAGGACTTGTCAGATCAGGATGAGGTCTGATGCATAGGGAGAGGAGAGCTTGGGTGCTTGTTTCTGAGGAGAGAGACATTTAGTTTATGACTCAGTTTATTTCTGGTGATCATTTCTGCTAGGGGGGGGCGCACATGTTGGGAGGATTGGTAGCTTCCTAGTAGCAGATCTTCTTGGAGGATTCGATCTCTGACAATTTCAATGGAGAGGCAACACAGGAGAGGACATTCCTGTGGAGGGATTTCTTCATTGGGTTATTGATGAGCTAGGGTGCTTCAGTTCAGTATATAGGGCAACAAAGAGAGAGGTCACACCACAGTTTGGGCACTTATTTCTCTAGTTCTTGTGGCAAGGCTTGTGAGGAGCTTGCTATGTATACATGTTCTATTGTATTTCATTACTTGTTGTATCTCTTGCTTTAATCATCATTATATAGACAGATATCCCAAATTGGTTTTCCTCGGGGGGGTCTTATCCAGGGTCATGTTGACCAAAAATACCCGTGTCAAATTTATACATGTTTAGAAGTGTAGATCAGCATTTTAAAGTTCAAGATCTAGAGGTAGTGTTATGTGTTTTAAGTTATATTGCATGTGCTAACATTGAGATAATAAAACACTTGCAAGGGCACCTTAAAAGAGCACTTAACCTATAAAACATTGAGAAGAAAGTGGGATGAATATTTGTTGTCCTAAAACAGAAAAGGAAGACACCCATACAGTTGAAACTTAGAGCCATACTAAGGTCAAGGACAGACCTTAGATGGCAGCCTCATAGGACCTCAGATAATTTCTACATTATATTCCTTTGAATCTAGGAAAGTGCAATGTCTTGGGGTCATCAAATATCTAGTTGTGACCTTGTTCCAGTTTCCCATTAAAAGTATGGTCATGGATATTGTGGTAGTTGATGTTCCCCCCAAGTTCATCATACTATTATCAATATCTTGGATAAAGAGACTTGGAGGAAAATTGCATATGGACCTCACATATGCTACTATTCCTTTGTTTGGGGGGGGACATAGAATATTGTACAGAGAAGCTCAGTTGGCCTATATTATTAATGATGAATTTGACCCCACCAACCATCCTATATTTTCACTTGACACTGATTTGGGATCCAACTTATTGCAACTCACCAATGCCCCTGAACCCCCTCTTGAAATCAGAAAACAATCCCTTACTCTCTGCAAAGATTATCCTCTGATTACCTCTGTTTGGAAAATGTTCTTTTATGGAGCCATTTCTAAAGAGGGTGTTGGTGCTAGAGTAGTTATTTTTTCCCCTACTTAGGAAACTATATCTCTATCCTACAAGATGGAATTTGAAACTACCAATAATGTGGAAGAATATGAAGCTCTTCTTTTGGGTTTGAGGGCTGCAAAGGACATCGGGATTGAGGAGATATCAGTGTTTGGGTATGTTGACTTGATTTTCCAGTAGATAGAAATATTTATCGGGCCAAACACCCTTGACTAAGAAGTTATAGGAGTGAAGTATGGAACCTCATTGACATTTTTTTCTCGGCTTTCAATATTTCTTTGTTCCTAGAGAAGAGAATATCATGGCTGACTCTTTGGCTATATCAACAAGCAATTTCAGAACCCCTTGGCCACCTAAACTCAGGTATGATGTAGAAGTGAAATATAGGCCCTCTATACCTAGCAATGTAAAGCATTGGAATGTGTTTGAGGATGACCTAGAAATCAAAAGATTCCTAGAAACCATTGATGAGTTTTCTGCATTACACATTGATCAAGATCCAGATTCTGAAATAGATCCTCAAGATAATGCTTTTCTGAACAATATTGCTAATCATCATATCATCCAGTTGCCTAGCAATCACATTTCAAAGGGGCTAGTTCCTTTGGAAAGACTATTCAATAGAAATGATGTGGTAGTAAAGGGTAAGATTTCAAATGAGGATGCTGATGTTGCTGAGTGCAATATTGGCACAGAGAAGAATCCCAAATTTGTCAAGCTATCAAGCAGTTTGTCAAAGGAGTAGAGGGCCGAGTATGCTAAAATTTTAAGGGAGTTTTCTGATTTGTTTTCCTAGACCTATGAATACCTCATAACATATGACACGAGTGTTATTGAGCACAAGATCCCATTGAAAGAGGAAGTCAAACCATTTAGGCAGAAATTAAGATAGATAAATCCTATGTTGCTTCCTGTTATGGAGAAAGAGGTAAAGAATATGCTGGATGCCCAAATCATTGTCCCCCTGAGATATTCTGAGTGGGTAGTGAACTTGGTCCCAGTGAGGAACAAGAGTGGAGAAATCAGATTGTGTGTCGATTTCAAAAACCTAAACAAGAGCTCAAAGAAGGACAATTACCCGCTGCCAAAGATGGAACGCATATTACAAAGGGTAACAGGTGCATCCAAGATTTCCATGATTGATGGCTTTTTTGGCTATAATCAAATCTTTGTCTTGCCTGAAGACAGAGAAAAGACTACTTTCACCACTTGTTGGGGCACATTCATGTATGCCAAAATTCCCTTTGGATTGATGAACACATGAGCAACCTTCCAGCGAGCCATGGACATCAACTACGTTGGAGAGAGGGAAAAATTTGTGGTCATCTATCTGGATGATATCACGGTCTTCTCTATATTTGATGAAGAGCATTGTGAACATTTGAAAATGGTCTTCTTGAAATGCAGGAAATTTGGCCTTTCCTTAAATCCCAAGAAGTTAGTGTTTTCCATGAAAGAGGGAAAGTTGTTGGGACACATAGTATTAGATGAGCGGGTCAGGATTGATTCAAGTAGCATGGAGGCTATACAAACCTTATCACTTCCTAGATCTAGGAAAGAGGTGCAGTCCTTCCTGGGAAAAATTGATTTTCTGAGAAGGTTTGTTTCAAATTTTGTTGAATTGGTGAATCACATCACAACCATGCTCAGGAAGGGGAATGAAGTAAAATGGACTGCCGAGTTTAGAGAATCTTTCATCAAAATAAAGAAGGTGTCGACTGAGGCACCTTTGCTAATCAGTCCTCATTACTCAAAGGATTTCCTCTTTTTTTCATTTTCTTCAGTTGATACTGTAGCGACTGTTTTGTTGTAGAAGAATGTTGAGGGACTGGAGTAGTCTATTTCATTTTTTAGCAGAACATTGAGAGATGTTGAAGTGAGATATGACATCATAGAGAAGTAGGCCTACACTTTGGTTAAATCTCTCAAATCCTTTAGAGTCTATGTGTTGCACTAAAAAATCATCCCATATGTTCCTTTAGCCTATGTGAAGGAGGTTCTCATCCAGCCAGACATAGATGGAAGAAGAAGTAGATGGATCACCAATATCCTTGAATTTTATCTGGAGATCAAGCCCACCAAATTGGTTAAAGGTCAAGGTTTAGCCAAGTTGCTGGCTGAGGTAATTTCCAAGATTTGGGGGTAAATTTCATCAATGCTTGCTCAAAAAGTCAGCAATCTGAGCTTTCTGAAATAAGTTTGCAAGTGGAACCCCATTAGGAGGATGTCATTGGTATAAGGACATTATATATTTATTGTAGAATTTTGAGCCTCCTGACGGCATGGGAAAGAGAAGGGCCAGATATTTAAATCTCAAAGCGGTTAAATACTGTCTCATTGCTCAAGTCCTATATTGGAAATACCCCCTAGGAGTGCTCTTAAGATGTTTAGACCCACAGGAAGTGCAAAAGATCATGTCTGATTTTCATGACAGCTTGTGTGGAGGACACCACTTCTGGAGGACCATGACCTACAAAATTCTTAGGGCTGGATATTTCTGGTCTAGTCTTTTCACTAACGTATGTGCAAAGGTCAGAGCTTGTATCAGGTGTCATAAATTCTCAGGGAAGCAACAACTAAAGCCCATGCCATTAAAGCCTGTGGTGGCTTCAACGCCCTTCCAACAATGGGGTCTAGAATTCATTGGGGAAATTCACCCTGCATCAAGTGGTCAACACAGATGGATCCTAACTGCCACAGATTATTTTAGCAAGTGGATAGAAGCTATTCCCAAAAGGAGAGCTTCTCATAAGGTGATCATTGGATTTCTGGAGGATATTATAGTAAGATTTGGTTGTCCAAGAAGAATTGTCATTGACAATGCTACATCTTTCACAACTAAACCATTGATCAAGTTTTGTGAGTAGTTCAAAATTGCATTGATTCACTCTACTCCCTACTATCCCCAGGGCAATGGACTGGCAGAGTCTTCTAACAAAATCCTCATAAATATCATCAAAAGACTATTAGAAGATAACAAGAAAGCATGGGATTCATATCTCAAGTTCACTCTGTGGGATGATAGAGTGACAACAAAGAGGTCCTTGGGCATCTCTCCTTTCCAACCTATATATGGGACTAAAGTAGTTTTTCCTTCTCATATTGCCCTGCCTATGGTGAAAATATTCCAACATTTCCATAGAGAACCTGACGACATGATCAAAAGAATTCATTAGCTGGTATAAGTCCAACATACTAGAGAGCAGGTGATGGATAAAGAACATGATCGTTAGCAAAAAATCAAGTAGGCCTTTGACAGGAAAAGCAGTAAGGAGGATTTCCAGTCAGGAGATCTAGTACTCAAATGGGATGCGCCCAAACAAGACAAGGGCAAACATGGTAAATTTTAAGCCCTTTGGATCGCTCCCTTCAATATTTACGAAGCGTTTCCAAACAACACTTACAGGTTGCAGAACTCAGAGGGAAACAAATTTTTTGGTGGCCCTATAAATGGGCACTTCATGAAAAATGTGTTTGTTTGAAGTCGCAGTCGGCATCCCACCATTGTAAACACCATGCATATTTTATGTTTATTTTGTTTTGTTTATAATAGAAGACTCCACAACCCAACACTAAGGCACTGAAGTCGCGAAAGGAGTTCTTAGAGCTTCACAGGGAGGACTCTATCCCCCATGGAGCCTAATGTTATCACATAAACTTGTCAAAGACTTAAGGGTTTGTGGTTTCTACCTAAGTCTTTATTTTTTCCAGTCTCTCCTCCTTTTTCAGACCCGATCGTAAGTTTTCCCTCTTGGCTTGTAGCTTTTCTTCTGTTTTCCTTCATCCATTTGATCGAACTATTTTTTCTTGTCATCTTGTCTAAGAAGTATTGAACCCTCAGCCTTCTTTTTCTCTCTTAGGAAAATCATTCCCCACTTCATCTCTGTCTCTGATATTTTTTTTTCCTGAGCCCTCAGCCAGTCATTCAAGTAAACCACATGAGCCACATTCGTAAGAACCACACGCAACACTTGAAACAATCTAATATCAACTCAAATCAAGCAAGCAAGCAAGATCAACCTTTGACGATGGAGATCCTTCAGGGAGATTGGATCGATGTTCATCGGGTGGTTAGGATCATATAGTTTCACCAATTTTAACGTCAAACAGAGGTCCGAAATTGCAAGGTCAATCCTAGCCGTTGGTACGGGGAAGGAAGCATGGTGCAGCATTAGAATTTTGTGGTTTCGTGAGATGGAGCAGTCAAGGAGAAAATTCATCAGAACTCGTGAAATGAAAAATCACAAAAGTATCACAGCCATTTATCACAGGAGAGATCTGGACCATTAGATCAACTTTTCGTGTTTTCACGAGTCAGGAAAGTAGGTGGGTAGAGTCATAAAGACTGATGACATGCGAAGTTCTAAAATGACATTGGCCGTCCATTCTAGAAAGACACACGGCGCAGGATCAACATGGAGAAGGTTGTTTCGGGGAGATGAAGTGAGAAATGCCGACGGCCCAAGGTCCCAAAATGTCAATGTTCATCAGGGTCGTCCGATGCAAAGGGATACGTGTCGCCCGATCCAAACAATCGCGCTTTACCGACTTAGAAATTTCAGCAGGGATCACAATTGCAAACTCACGAAGCGTGAAATCCTGAAGTGCCTGGGAATTAGGCACACCATTGTAGCCCAGAGTCAGATGAAAAGGAGTTGCACAATGGATCAAATCACTCGAGTTGGTCACAGAGAAAGATCTGCATGACCTCGAGGTGCCATGTTTGACTTGAAGGAGTCGTGAGCTCACCTGGGACATTCATGGGTGTCATGCCTTGCCCTGATCTCGATGAAAGTAGTTAATGAAAATGGGGAAGGTAGTGTAAACCTCATTTCACCACATAAACAAAAAGCATGGAAAATATGGCCGTGAAGGGAAAATAGTCAGCTGAAATTTCCCCTGTCATGGATTTTCTTGTGAAGCCCATACTGCGTCTGATCTTGCATCTAACAAAATAAATGCAAGTAAAATATGACAGAGAAAGATGCAGACACCAAGACTTGAATGCAATGACCAGTATGCACTTCTGAAGGGAGCTAGTAGTTCCGATTATAAATAGTTAGTTTTGATCTTTTTTTGAGGTCGATGGTTGTGCTATGCTCCCAATTTGTAAATCTTTAATGAATCCTCTGGTTATCTGGTTATGTATTTCTATTTGAGATTTCTTTTTTAATGATAGTCAACTCTCTTTTCATCTCTTTTGCTTATGATATTGAATACTCGGGCATGGGTGATCCAGTCGAGTTGTTGTGACTGTATTGTAATGTATGTTTGATTTGCAGTATTGTTATGGTGTTTTCAGTTTCCTGAGGTTTTGGATTCAAGGAGATCTTGTATTTTAATCTTTTCCTCCTTAGGCTACTAGAAGACCAGATGTCCATAGCATACCTTTACATTACCTACTCAAATTCTTCTTCCTACTCACCCTTTATACAACTTACTGATTGAAGTTAGATCAAGACCTCACCTATTTTCACATATCAGCCCAATTTTCTGAGTTAAAAAAATATTATCCTGATCGTGCGTCCATTAGATCACCTTTAAATTTATTCGTTGTGACATAAAAATTATGGGTATTGGTCTTACCTCTACTGCAATCCAGAGGTGACTTCTAGTGCTAACATGTGGTTCTTCTAAGTATGTTGACTTTCAATCACAATCCATATTTTTTTTAAATCATTTTAAATTTCCTACCTTTCCAAATTCTTAAGCCAAGATCTTTTACCTAAAAGAGTTTATGCCAAGCCAAGTAGAAAAAAACACGCCTTTGTTTTAAAACTTATTATAAAGTTACAATGTTAATAAATGAAACACCTTGTCATACATTCAAAGTGGATTTTGGGATGCTTGATAGTGGTTTTGTGAAATTTTTGGATGGCCCATAATTAACATGCTTTTGCCATGCATTAATGGAGTGGTTTCCAATTAAGGATAATTATAACATGAGTACATTCACCTATTGTAATCATTGATATTTTTCAATGTAGAGGACATTTGGATGGCTATATAGAATGCATGGTAGACAGTCTCAGAGTTCAACTTACAGGCATAAAGGATCCAAATCTTGTCAATTTCTAGGCACATATGAAGGCAATTGTGTATGACAATATTCCAACATATAATATCTCCCATTGATCATCTCATGAGTTTTTCTCTCAATATTGTTGGTCAATCATTTTAGTTCTAGGCCATTGGTTTTGTAAAAAATATTGGATATGGTATTTCTCTCTCTGAAACGTGCAACAAGTTCACTTGTAAAACAAATCCCTCACTCAAGAGACCTTAGGTTCTAGGTTCCTAGGCCATGCTATGACTATTTGCAGAAGTGGGTCGAAGTTTTATTAATATGTAAAGTTTACATGAGGACTTATTAAGTTGCAGGAGAAGTGGAAAAACAACCACTTCTCCACAAAAGCAATGAATTTTGATATAAGTTATGATTCAGACAATATGAAGGCAAATATGCCATTGGCAACTAAATTCGTAGAAGTAATTTTTGTTGGCCTGTTGTTAGATAAACCAAATATTACTACAATATTTATGATTTCTTATCCTTTTGACCAATATTTGAAGGCTAAGGAAATGGTTGCAATAAATTGGGAGGGAATTCATAAATAATTTTTTAAAGTTATTGAAATAGGGACCCCTCAAATAATACACTTCTACCAACTTCCACTACTGAGTGATAATTCTAAAACTCAACTTCTTAAGCAAGTTCAAATAAAGATTTACAATAATATTGTAGAAATAAATACTGAACAAAGTTTTAATGTTGGATTGAATTCACCATTATCCAATGATAATCTCTTAATATCAAAACGGTTACTTGGGGATACATATGAGCCTGGAAAGCTAGAAGCTCAAACTCTACTAGATTTGCTAGTCTCATTTTTCAGAAACTAGAAAGGTAATAGAGGGTCCCATAAAAAGTAGAGAATTGCATCTCAAACGAAATATTTGTGTTATTCCTAGAAGGTAATTTCATTATCTCTACCATAGTGAATGGGGGAAAAGAATATTTCAAAAATAGACTTCCATTCAAACATTCGTTCCAATCTACAGGGATTACCATGGTGGGAATAAATGCCTTTCACATGATACATCTATTCTTGAGTATAATGGTGATGTGGTATGGCAAGCTATATTTTCATTTGAGGATATTGAAATAGGTTTTATTGGAAGAGAATTTCCTCTTGATATTACAAAATTGAATCATGTGGAAGCACCACTATCTGGAAAAGAAACAATGGATTTAACAAAAAAATTCATTCAGAGTAGCTTCTTTGATTATGGTTATAAAGGTTGGCCTCTAGATACATTGGGAACTTATAAAATATATTCCTAATAATACTGATGGTGTCAATGAAATTTATAGGATTCATAATTGTACAACTACTAAGAATCCTTTAGTTGCAGAATGTTCAGAGAGCCTTCTAGACTTCAATTTTGAAGAAAGGATGGATGTCTCCAATATTATTTCTGAAGTTGGAAGTAAACTTAAAATATGTAATCACTTTGTTTAGTGTAATTTGAAAGACCCATCCTAGAAAAATTATCCTATCCCCTATAAAAACAAAGCTGACTATTCCACCAACATTCAACATCTAAAAGTAATAAATTAAAACTTGACAAGCTGGGGTTAGCATAATCTTCTGCACTTGATAAAATTTAGAAGGAATAAAATGGAAGTTCACAAATTAGAAATACTAGTTCATAAATTAGAAAAATAGATACAAGATCAACTCTGACGACATGCATGCATTCAAATATCAAGTTTGGATGTAATAGAGAACAAAAGAAATATTATTGTACCTTGGAGAAAACTTGTCTATAAGTACAAAAGTTACAAAAGGATCAATTTACCACACAACTTATCATGTGATTAAAGGGCCATAATTTATTTATTATTGTGGGTGAAAATGGAGCAGTAAGTACCCTAAAGGAGTATTAGTGTTTCTTTGATGAAGGATAGAAACTCCAAATTATTGTGATCAAATGGGCAACATAGGTGCATTCATAAGATAAAACATTTTTGGAGGAATCAGTTGCCATTTTATTCAAAATGAATTTCATCAATCAATATATGAATAGATGCTGATGCATTTATTGAGTGGAGAATATTTTCAAAAATAAATGGCATTCATATTGAACACTTTGAAATAAATTAAATTCATCATACCTTCACTTTAAATGTGGATAGATAGCAATGTGTTGTAAACGCAAGAACTAGTGGAGAATTAAATACCAACAAAATCCCCTTCTTTATGGAAGAATTGGGACACTTCATACCTAAGGCATCAAATTCTCTGAATTCATCTCATATTCCTTTCCATTTTTGGAAATCAATTACACTAAAGAAGGATGAAAATCAACATGCAAAAGAGGATAAAGAACAGAGTGGAAGACTTTGGAGGTGTTGGACTTTTGCAGCTTGGAGGTTGAGTTTCTCTAGTTCCCAAGGGGCCACAATATTTGTTTTTAGGATATAGGAATGTACCAAAGGATTCACTCCCCATTTTGTAGAAATTGTTTGTCTCTCAATTTATGTATATTTCCATATTTAATCAAGAAATTTTCTTCTAAGTTTCTATGATCTCATGGATAACTTTGTTGATTTATGAGGATGAATGTTACAAATTGATTCTCCATATTTTTTTTGTGATGATATTTGGAGATAATACCAAGTAGTGACTCAGTTCCAATTTTTTTTATTCTTTTGTGTTCCATGTTGAATTATTTTGAAGTTTCTGAGTGAGATATTAATCTCTAAATTCTTTGCAAATGGGTATAGTATATATTACTACCTGTTTAGTAATAAAGAGTGTCCTACTTTAAAGACAAATTTATCTAAGATTTATAGCTACTATTGAACTATGAGATTCATTTGAAGAGTGCCAATATGTTTTCTTGCATATTATTGGATTTATTTTAGTATTTCCTAGTATGTTTTCTATCATATTAGAAATTCAAAGGATTGGCACCCTTATTAGCATTTAGGCTATTCCTATGTATTCTTTGAGTGCGAAGGATTGAAATACCTTTCTCATCAGTACTTGAGACATATATCATCTTTAAACTTCTTCTGCATGTTCCATAAAATCAACTTCATATTTTTGCAATATGAGATAGTGGTGCTTGATGGAAAGGCCATGGTTTGAAGATTTAGATAGGGTTATTGTGTCTAGTTTGGACTGTGCCTAGAACAACATTTTACCTCACAATGACTGAAATATGACATTGAAATTTGCATAAGAGAGCTATTGTTGAAGTGACATTAGTCATCTAGTAGTTCAACATATTTGAGGGTTACCCCTCTGGCCCAAGAGCCAACTTGAGACCTAAAGTGGGGAGGTTTTGTCAAAGTATCTATAGGGTGATTTGGTATTTTTCTGTAGATAGGAACAACTTGAGGAACAACATTTATTCTATATCCATTGTTGGGGAAATAAATTGAAAGGTTTCTTTCCCTGGGAAATGACATTGACAAGGTTTTGATTTTTAGTTTGAATAAGAGAAGAACAATAGGCTATTAGATTTTGTTCAAAAATATCTTGAGAAGAAAAAATTGACTTAGTGACTCCACTGCATTTTTTATGGTGAATTCCTAGGTATATGCCAGGTATGCTCCATCTAATTTTTTTGTTGTACATGGATTTCCAAATCTTATTCTTGATATTGAAGAATTCTTATAATTATTTCCTAAGTTTCAAGGAGAAGATGAAGATAACCCTAAACAACACTTGAATGATTTACTTTGTTGAATTAATCATATTGTAGTTTTCCATGAAGATATATTGATAAAGCTTCTTATGGTGTCTCTCAAAGGATATGAAAGAAGATGATACAAAGATTTTCCTGTTGCAAGTATATCATGTTTAAGATATTTCCATTCATATTTTAATACATATTTTATGTGGTTTTATCCGGTTGAGAATTTATTGGAAGATTGTTGAACAATGGAATTTGAAATAAAAAATCATTATAGTAGCAATGATCAAGAATACCTAGTTACTAAATGTCAAGAAGATATATTCCAGGAAGGTATTTATGAGTATATACAAGTATAATTTCAATAAGGAGAAAGGATGCCTTAGGATCCAAAAAAACATAAACCAATAGTTAATTGAGAGATATACTATTTCATATTATCATGAGGAGGCCATTCTCCAAATAAATTTTGGAGAGTATCGGTTTCCCTTTGAAGATATAAAAAATATACTCGGAGATATGGTTGTTCAAGGAAATGTTGGTTGTCATTGATGTCAACTCTTGAAGAAAGACCCATAGCACAAAGTTTTGGGTAATGGACCCAATAGTGTTTGATGTAAATATGACTCATTATTGTTTTGTCATGGTTGATAAGAAGT